>JARYGA010037945.1:0-22479 GCA_030545235.1 Helianthus tuberosus
AGAACCGCCTGAAAAACTTGAATCCGAATGAATATTCCTCAACAAATGGCCACGGTTGGCTGAAGCTTCTTCAAATCGGTCATGAACAAACGTGTTTTCAGCAGTTGATAAGGCCCAATTAACACCCTCTGGCCTAGATTTGGAGCCACATCCAATATGCAGTAACGATTTCCCCAAGCGTTCTTCAGATCTGGCGATGAACGCCTCCAATTGCGCTGAGAAAGAAGAAGGTGGAGAAACAGAACCTGAAGACGAGTCTGGAAATTGTGAAATCGATCTGAAATTAGATCTCGAATCCTGATGGTGCATCCAATTGAGAACCACCTTTCGAAACTCCCTGGATTCAACAAGTTCCTCTTCTAATAATTTCAAAGAGGTTTTGATTTTAGCAACATCACCTTGAAGTTGTTTGATCTGCTGTTCCTGAGCATCCAATCGATAGGTTTGAACTAGGGTTTCCATGATAGAATGAAACGGCAGGACACAGATCCGAAAATTGGATCAGAGAGCAGAGGTGAAATTGTGACCGGAATTTGATGGAATTGAAGCAGCGAAGAGAGGCAGGCACGCAGATTGAAACACAGAGCCGAAAATGGAAGATAGATCTGAAATTGAAGATGAAGGAGAGCAGAGTAGGCAGGTCGGACCAATGATAGGATTTGAATCTAAAAGAAACGATGAAAACAAAGCTGTAACTCTTTTGATAGAAAAAGAAGACAATACAGGATAATATCCACCGAAGTGGCCCAGGGCTAAGCCCTTCTCATGCACAAGGCAATGAGCCTAATTACTAACTAATTCTCTTCCTTTGCTTCCCTAATGACTAATGCCTTATTTATAGAAATAGAAATACACTTTACCCCCTCCTATAATAGACAAGTGACAATTAACTATAAACCAAAGTATGATTCCTATCAAAATCAATGGATGAATCCAAGCGAAAGTAAGAAGACTTAAGATATTGCTGGTTGCAGTAGGAGTTATAGCTTCACTGCCATCCAGCAATGATTGATAATAAAAATGGCTAATGGTACCACCTCTATTCTTAACTGAGAACCCGACATAACACGGAAATAAACCGACAATAACAGACAAAGCATCAAACACCAAGAACCGAGGTGCTAAACTATGAATCTGTTGATAGAAAACATAGTCTAACACTAGACAAAAACAAAAGTTTAAGAAAGAAGAAAACCACCAAATCCTTAATGCTGACTTAGAGACATAGTTGTGCAGGTAACCCGAAACGAATAACCAAACAAGGGTTCTAAGAACGGCACCCGAAAAGCTAACAATGTTTTGTTTACTCCAACCATTTCTCTACCAATAAAAAAGGCTCAAGAAACACATAACAAGGTTAAGATCCACAAGGACCACACAAGATAACATGACCTTATTGTTGGGCATCTGTTTAGGACCTTTGAAACTGTATTTTTTGTAGAACAAACTGGTGAATACAAGAACCAAGAAACCAATGTGTGTTAGAGTAAACAACCAATGCAAGATCATAAAGTTATCATTCATAGTTAAAACTAGCATACCCTTTGTTGGATGAAATCATGAAACAGAGTTTCTTGATTATATCATTGGAATCTGGTCAATCTTGGTGTACTATTTGTCTTTTTGGTTCAAGTCTTTGTAAATGTCTAAACTAATGTTTGTGACACTGACACCCACCAACATATGACATAAAAAATGATATTCTTGGGACTTTTTGATATTTCTGAAGCCCATTTGTGTGCAGGCTCAGTACCAAATACAATTAAGGTGCTAAAGAGGGCTCACTGCTAAAGATAACAGGGGTTTTGTGGAGCAATGCACAAAGTCTTTTCTTTGGAGCATTTCATCGAACACCTGGGGTGCTCAACCACTCTCGGGTACAACATGGTTCATTAAGGTTTGAAATGTTTACTAACAAGCTTTGTTTTGATTCAAAAGGTTAGAAGACTTGTTGATTATAATCTTATAATAGTACAGTAGAAACTCGATAAATTAATACTCGATTATTTAATAAACTCCCTAAGATAATATTTTTTGCCGGTCCCGACTCGGGGATAGGGTGCTAAATTAATAATTCGCTAAAATTATAAGATAATACATTTTTGATAACTTCTTTAGACCCTATATAAAATATAAATTAATAATTCCTTATATATAGCATATTACATGAATGATTTATGAAGGTTTCTTGAAAAATGACTCAATTGTCTTTTGTTTTTTTGTTGAAATCAATTTCCTCTTGAATCCCGTCTCTAATTTTCCTTAGCATGGTAAGAACTTCTGGTGTTGTTTTCTCAACAAGAAATTGTTCAATGTGATTGCCGCTTTAATAGCTTCGTTTCGCGAAGGGGGCTCCATTGTAGAACTTTCATCATCTTCTTCATCGATATCATCTTTATTAATTCCAATAACGCTTTCAATAATTTCATCATCTTCTTCATCGATACTCTAAAGACCGCTTAACTGTATTCGATATTGTCGTTTGACTCACCTGCAAACCATAGTTACTATGAACCCATTCTTGCAATTGCTTTTAAGTGAGACTTGGATTATCCTTGTTGTGCTTGCATAATGCTCTTCGAATCTCGTCTGTCATTGTTGTTTTTTTCACACCTTTAAGATGGGAAGCCATGTTGTGTGTATGATTTGTTTGTGTTAACCTATTTTGATCTTGTATTTATATAGAAAATATTTTTAATGTCCATAAAGTGATACATTGAACACAAGAAGCATAATAAGGTGGGAGATTGAAGGTTTCTTTCAAATTGGGCCTTCATTTGATATACATGCATTGTATACAATAATTAAGTGGAAGCTTGAAAGGTGTTTGTAAACTAAGTATTCTACTATAAATTAATAAAATATTAATTAATATATAAATTAATAATTATTAATTTATCGATTAATTAATAACTCTTTTAATTAATAAATTTTGGTGGTCCCAAGTGTATTATTTTATAGAGTTTCTACTGTATAGTTTTTTTTGTAAAACTAGGGTTATGCGCCGCCCGCGTTGCAGGGCGCTAAACCGAATATTTCTTAGTTTAATAACATGGACGCCTATATTTCGGTTAGTTATACATGTTACTTATAACATGGTCTCAAAAAAGATACATCGAGTCAACCAATCAAACAAAAACACTACCATAGTTATGATAAAAAAATAACTAAAACGATGGCAATCTTGTAATTTAGAGTTGAGGGCAAAACAATAATTTGTCAGAACCAATTAGTGAGTGCTAGGCAGCTATTTGGCACCAATAAAAACTAAATTGAGTCAACCAAGTAAAATAAAACACTACCATAGTTTTGCAAAAAAAAACAAAAACGATGGCAAGATTGCAATTTTTAGTTGAGGTAAATTCGTAATTTTAAAATGGAAATCATATTTTGAACTGAGGGCAAAACCATTTTTTTAATCGTTGTTTTTTTAACTGAGGGCAAAATCGTAATTTTTAGCTGGGGAAAAAACAAAAAATTTTATTTTTAACTGGGGTGAAATCGTAATTTTTAACTGGGAACCAAATCGTAATTTGGCAGGACTCTAGCTGGGGGGCAAAACCATAATTTTTTTTAACTGTGGGCAAAATCGTATTTTTATACTGAGGGCAAAATCGTAATTTTAAACAGGGGGCTAAACCAAAATTATATTTTAAACCGGGGGCAAAATCGTAATTTTAAACTTCGGATAAAATTGTAATTTGACAGGACCTATAAATAACTATTATATGAAAAAAATGGCCGTCACTTTTAGCCACCACATAACACAACTATTCCCGCCGGCCACTTTCTTTTGTATGTATTGTAAATATGTAGACTTTTATAATGGGTCGTATTGTTGGCACACCTAAACCCTTAAATCGACACCTTCATACGGGTCGTATTGCTTTTTCAATTTCCAATAAAGACTGATATGTCAGATTTTTTCTAATTGACTGGACCTATACGGGTCGTATTGGTTGAGGTTTTTTTTTTTTTACAAATTATACGAGTCATCTTCAGTAATACTAAGTTAGTTTGATATAGATAAGGCTCACGCATGGTCAGACCTTTCCAATCACATCGTCGCCAAAAAGTACCCGGTGGATAAGTTTTTTTTTTTCATGAACAGAAAAGGAAATTATTTCATCTCAAAGAGTCATGTCATTTCAAGGAACCAAAGATGAAAAGAAAAGGAAATCATTTCATACCGGGAGTATAACTACTAGATACAGTAGTTATATTAAGGTAGGAGGTGCATGTTGCCAGAAAATAATGTTGGGAAGTGACCGGAATACTTATAGTTGTTTGAGGTTAGAATTTAGAAAAGATATCATTGAACTCAACGAATATAGTTTTTAATTGGAAAGATCCTAGCTGAGTTTTATATTATAGCCAATGAGAAATATGGGTCGTATTATTGGCACACCTGAACCCTTAAATCGACACCTTCAATATGGGTCGTATAGGCTTATACGGGTCCTATTGCTTTTTCAATTTCCAATAAAGACTGATGTGTCAGATTTTGTCTATTTGACTGGACCTATACGGGTCGTATAGATCTATACAGGGTCATATTGGTTGTCTATTTGACTGGACCTATACGGGTCGTATAGATCTATACAGGGTCATATTGGTTGAGGTTTTTTTTACAAATTATATGGGTCATCTTCAGTAATACTAAGTTAGTTTGATATAGATAAGGCTCACGCGTGGTCATTGGAGCTTTCCAATCACATCGTCGCCAAACAGTACCCGGTGGATAAGTTTTTTTTATGAATAGAAAAGGAAATTATTCATTTCAAGGAGCCATGTCATTTCAAGGAACCAAGGATGAAAAGAAAAGGAAATCATTTCATACCAAGAGTATAACTACTAAATACGGTAGTTACGTTAAGGTAGGAGGTGCATGTTGTTAGAAAATACTGTTTGGAAGTGACCGGAATACTTATAGCGGGTCAGGATTTAGAGAAAACGATGGAAAGTGTGAGAACGTTTATGGATCGTCCGATCAAAACAATCTATTGACTAGATTGGTGCGGTGACGTTTTCGTAAATAACATCAATTTTATTACGTGGACGCGCTTCATTAAGGGTAAAAAAATGTAAAACATCATTTCTCACATAAAACACCGTTGAAATATAAAACGCCAAATAAATACAAAACGCCAATTTTATCACTGCGTAGTTTTTTCTGTGTTTTTATTTAAGCTCCCAGGCTACAAAAACGCCACAAAATATGAAGCGCCATAATATATAAACGCCAAGCCTTACATCCGGATAAATGTTAATTACATTTTTTGTTATAAAAATAATATCCCGCCTAAACTACGCGCCAAAAAAAAAAAATCATATAAATAGAAACGTATCACCACCTTCCGTTTATCACACCAAAAAAAACACACAGAAAACACATTGGTTCCTAAAAAAATACAACTCAATGTAAAACGCCAAAAAATACAACGATGGCAAACATCTTTTCTTTGATACTCAGTAATGTTCTGCATGAAGTTTCGCTGAATGATTTGTTAGGTGAGTGGAGTAAGATTTTGCTGCATGGGATGGACAAAATTCAAGAAAGAGGGATTGATGACACCCATATGTCATTTTGTCTTCTTTGTTCTTGAAGAAGGTTTGGATGATTAGAAGAGACATATCCCAGTGTAAATGCTACTTTGGCCTCGATGATTATAATGAAGACGACGGGCAGATAACATCCACCCACACGGAGTCGATCTATGTCTCCAACATCTACAAGGACACTTCAACACATGAACAAAGAAAATAAACCACGTCAAACCCAAAACGCCATTTATTTGTGACAGTTCATGTAGTTTCAAAAGAAGAAAGAGACTGATGACACTGAAGATTTAGATCATAAATTGCTTCTATTTGTTTTTTTTTCTTTATCTGTTGTTTGTTATGTAATTTCAGTTAAGAAACAACAAAGTACATTAATCCTATAATGAAAAATATAATAAAACGTCAAACGGGCAAATGCTTGTAAAACGTTATCATGCCATAAAAAGCCCCCAAAACTACCAAACTATAATAAAATTACTTTGAACAAGTACTATTATAATAAATCTAAAAAAACGCTTAAAACAGTGTGCAAAGAAAATAAAACAAAAAAGTCTCATCGTTATCTAAACGTCATTGGAAAACAAAACGCCATAGTTACAGCCGTCAAGATTAGACGTGTTACACCATAAAAACAGATGAATCTGAAAACAAAACACGGTAACTGCAAAACAGTAAAATGAAACGACGGAAACATAATTACTAACATTTATTATATTGAAAGCCAAATACTTGGGGAATTGAATTTATTTATCTTTTTCAAAACGCCATAATTACCTGTCATGCGCGGGGAAAAAAGTCAATATAATAGAAGACCATGAGAACACAACCTCAAACGCGCCAAAAACATTGACTAAAAACGCCACATATTGTCCAAAACGCCAAAAACTTAAAAAATGGCTAAGGTTATTGCATGGAGGTTTGAAATGAAAGAGAAACGATTCATCATAAAGTTCTCTGATAGGAGAAGGGTGAAGGTAACGACAATCAAAGCCATGCTTTGTATGAATGAAGGGGTTCAGAGGGATATCCTGGCTAGGGGTGTTCAAGATCGGATAATCCGGTTTTCGGATATCCGAAATTTCGGATAGTGAAATATTGACATCCGAACCCGAATCCGAAATTTCGAATATCCGATTTTCGGATATCCGAAATTTCGGATTCGGGTTCGGATATCCGAACTTGAAAAAAAAAAAACAGAAAAATTGTTTTCTAACTATAGCAAAACTAAACAACTGATAATAAACTTCAAGCTTAAAAGTTCAAAGTTTCAAACCACCACAAAATATTCAAAACAATCCAAAGTCTTACACAACTAAACATTCAAAACAAAACATAAGTTCCAAAAGTTCTTATAATAAAAACAAAAAATCCAGCCACAAGCATTTGTAAGCATCCACTATTCGGTTCATGTAAACCTGCGATAACGTAACATATATTATCTATATATACAATATATCAATAATACATTTTTATATAAGTGAAATATATTTAAAATCTAACCATATTGGTAAGCCAAAATACAAGAAACATTAGACTGGACATCATCCCTTGTAAACCTGCAACAACATAATATATAATATATCAAACAAATGGATGGACAATACACATCAGCCTTCAATAGATCTAATACATTAATGAAAAGTAAATATTTCATGTTTATTTGTGTCTGCACAACCAATACAAAAACATTCAATATCCAGTAATAATATTTTTTTTTAAATTGTAATATGTTTGTAACCAATACTACATCATATAATCGACCAACATTTTTCATCATCATAAAGTCTAAACTGTTGAATAACATGTTAAATTGTTAAAGCTATTACCTTTTGAAGATCTGATGAAGATGTGAACTCAGAAAGCAAACAATCCGAAAATTAACAATCTGATGAAGATGGTATCTACAAATCGATTACCATGTAGAGGTTAGATACACATCTCAAACGATCTAGATGAGAAAATCGAACCTTAACATCCGAAAATTAACAGTTAGATACAGGATTTATAGATGAGAAAATCGAACCTTTTGTCACCGGATCGGAGAGGTCGATGTCGCAGGGAAGAGGGAGCAGATCGGAGAGGTCGATGTCGCAGGGAAGAGGCACCGAGTGGCGCTGAAGTTTGAGATCCAAAGAGAAACCCTAGTTTCTCTAAGTGTGAATGACTGAATGAGTGAATGCGCGTGGTGTGTGGTGTATTTACTTATTGAACAAAGAAAATTGTGATATATATTATGATACTAGCAGGGTGCCCGCGCGATGCGGCGGGGTCGACACTTTGGATTGCGGCACTTGTTGCTGGTAGTTTTCTTATTTGTATATGATAACATTATTGTGGTGGATATATGTCATAAGTGTTACACATGAGAGCCTAACACCTATAATGTCTTGCAATGTTCGATCAACTGCCTCTATCGCCTAACGTTTCGCCATCGATGCCTCATCCCATATAATTAACTTGGAGGACCTAATTAGTTGACTTATAATTCCTAAAATTTTGGGACATAATTTACTATTTATCTACTAAATATCGTAAATTAGTATTAAATAAATATCGTAAATTAATATTAAATAATTCCTAAAATTTTGGGATATAGTTTACTATCTATCTACTAATATCGTAAATTAGTATTAAATAATTCCTAAAATTTTGGAACATAGTTTATCTTTTATCTACTAAATATCAAAGTTTTGTTTTGTTATAAAAATTAATAATAAATAAAGTATAGAAAAACTGTTTTAAACGTGTAAAGATTCGTTTGTTAATAAAAAAATACTAAACAAATGACAAAGGTATATTAGTTCAATCGAGATGTAAATTATAAGTGAAATAAAATAACACAAAACATAAACTTCAAATATAAAATAAACTTTATTATTCATGGGATAGTCTAGATCAAACAAAAACAACTGAAAATGAAAAAAAAACATAAAAACACTTGATATATTTTATCTAATTTCTCTTCTTTTTTGATCCGTTTTTCTTGTTTGTGCTCGAATCAGCAGTATCATCTAATTTATCTTCTTTCTCATCGTCCTCAGAATCATCTAAATTTATAACCTCGACTCATTTCCATTCAGAGAGTCTCTTAGATCTTTTCTTTTGATTCTCATACTTCCGATCCTTAAAAAACAAAAATTTAATAAAAAAGTTAAAAAATGATTAAATAAATTTTATAAAAAAACAAATATTGAATAAAAAAATTTAAAAAAGATTAAATAAATTTTAAAATTACCTCTTTACTAAATTGACGTTGAAGATTAGACTTTTATGGACTGAACATTGCACCATAAGAAATAATTTCAACACTATTATCACCATCATCCTACAATAAAACACCAAATAATAACATAACGAACTTGTTAATATGAAAGATTATAAGCGAAAATATTACTTAAAAACTAACAAAAGCTTGTTCGACAATTGGGGTGTTTAAATTGGTGTGTTGAATCTGAAAAATCAAATAAGTTAGTATTCACATAAAAGTAAATAAAAGAAAACAATTATTCATTATTGTGATATAACAAAACTTATCACAGAACCGACCTTAGATTTTTCAATATCGCATGCTTGTTTTTTCGTATCAAGTGAATTCAGAACTGGCTCCATATTTTAAATCTGTTTAGCAATAGAAATGTAGAATTGTGAGTGTTTGCTATGTATTTATAGTAGTCCATTAGGGTTTAGTTTTAGATTGGTCATCCACTTATTTAGGAAGTTTGTTGTGAGTTTTAAGTTTTTAAAATAAGATGCACATATCCTGTTTAGTTTGTTGTGGCATGTTTAATAGGAAGTTTGTTGTGAGTTTTATCTATACTATATTAACCATGTCACAACAAACTGACTCTGTACAAGTAAAATTAGGGAATATTTTAGTTTATTAATGTCGTTCAAAACAAAAAACTTGGGTAAAAAACAAATGTTAATGCACGGTAGCTAGGTAATGGTAAAAGCTGGCTTGGGTAAAAAACAAATGTTGGCTTTAATCAATTGTACATTTACGCATCGGCTATTTGTACTTTATGAACGCACGGCGAAACTAAAAAAGACAACTATCGAAACGTTTAAAAAAATGTGCCGATCGTCATGGTACCTTCGGATTTTTTTAAAACATTACGGGTTGTAAGATATCGCGGGAATACATTAAAGAATTAAAGAGGGGGGGGGGAAGTGTAACTAATTACCCATAATTATGTTAAATGTCAAGGATTTAAATGTAATAGATTGAGGGACTAAAAAATAATTATGGTTTAAAAGACCACTTTACCCTCATTCTAGGGGTTTATTTATAAATAATGGGGGAAGAAGTTCTTAACTTTTGGGAATCCTTCCCTCATGTATTATAATATAGTATAGATATTAAAATATATCTATTTTTATTATTTTTTAAGATTTCGGATTCGGATAATCCGAATATCCGAAAATCTGTAAAACTAACATCCGAATCTGAACCCGAATTTTCAGATTATCTGATTTTCGGATATCCGAAATTTCAGATATTTCGGATACGGGTTTTCGGATATTTCGGATTCGGATTTTTTTGAACACCCCTAATCCTGGCCCTTGGGGTTCCAATGGCCAACAATTGTGAAAGAACCCGAACTGTAATAAAAAGATCGAAGAGAAAATTTCCGGCAGAAGATGATGATGATATTGACGATACTCCTCTACCAACACTTAGCAGTTAGGTGATGCATGAAGAAGCAGAAACGGTTGATGTGACTTATCAACACGGGGTGCAATATTCATTGCAATGGATGAAATGTTGAAGACAGGGAGGCTATCTCTCATTGAACAACTCTGTGATTTAGCACATTCGAACGATCCAAAATCCAGGGTTGCAATGATATTCAAGAATAGGCTGCAGCAAAGAAGAGACGAGCTAATGGCGTTATACGCCAATCTAAAATTTGATGATGATGAATCTGAAGAAAGTGATGAACAAAGCGATGGGTACATCTCTGATGTAATCCCATCCACGGAAGACTATTAGTTTATTTTGATTTCGTATTATTGTAATTTTATAAAATATTAATCTATGGTAATAAATTATTAACAAAAGACCCAGAACGCCAAAAAATAACCTGGAAAACGCCATAACGCCAAAAAAATTAACTATGTGACACAAAAAGAATTAATTCAACGAGAAGAAATCTGGGAAAAACAGTAAAACGCCAAGTAATTAATGATTCTAGTTAACACCAAAATTATCTTGCACGCCAAAAATGAAACAGCATGTCACACGCGAAAATCGGGAACAAAGAAGAATATTGAAAAGACAAAAAAAAACCCTCGGACCCTGATCATGTCCCGTTCTCACACTTTTGGGCGTTTTCTCCTGATCCTGTAGCTACTTATAGCTGTTTGAGGCCAGAAAAGATATTATTGAACTCAACGAATATAGTTTTTAATTGGGAAGATTATAACTGAGTTTTATATTATAGTCAATGAAAAACATGGGTCGTATCATTGGCACACCTGAACCCTTAAATCGACACCTTCAATACGGGTCGTATAGTCCTATACGGGTCGTATTGCTTTTTCAATTTCTAATAAAGACCGATGTGTAAGATTTTGTCTATTTGACTGCATCTATACGGATCGTATTGGTTGAGGGTTTTTTTTTGTTTTTTTTTTTTACAAATTATATGGGTCATCTTCAGTAATAAATTAATTTGATATAGATAAGGCTCACGAATGGTCATTGGAGCTTTTTAATCACATCGTCGCCAACCAAACAGTACCCGGTGGATAAGTTTTTTTTATGAATAGGAAAGGAAATTATTTCATTTCAAGGAGCCATGTCATTTCAAGGAACCAAAGATGACAAGAAAAGGAAATCATTTCATACCCAGAGTATAACTCCAAGATACGGTAGTTACATTAAGGTAGGAGGTGCATGTTGCCAGAAAATATTGTATGAAAGTGACCGGAATACTTATAGTTGTTTGAGGCCAGAAAAGATATCATTGAGCTCAACGAATATAGTTTTTAATTGGGAAGATCCTAGCTGAGTTTTATATTATAGTCAATGAGAAATATGGGTCGTATTATTGGCACACCTGAACCCTTAAATCGACACCTTCAATACGGATCATATAGGCTTATACGGGTCGTATTGCTTTTTCAATTTCCAATAAAGACTGATGTGTAAGATTTTGTCTATTTGACTGGACCTATACGGGTCGTATTGATCTATACGGGGTCGTATTGGTTGAGGTTTTTTTTTACAAATTATATGGGTCATCTTCAGTAATACTAAGTTAGTTTGATATAGATAAGGCTCACGCATGGTCATTGGAGCTTTCCAATCACATCGTCGCCAAACAGTACCCGGTGGATAAGTCTTTTTTTATGAACAGAAAAGGAAATTGTTTCATTTCAAGGAGCCATGTCATTTCAAGGAACCAAAGATGAAAAAAAAAGGAAATCATTTCATACCCGGAGTATAGCTACTATATTCGGTTAAAATTGGCATACGATGGTTAATAAAGTGACTGCCTTTGTTGGATGAAATCATGAAACAGAGCTTCTTGAATTATATCATTGGAATCTTGTCAATCCTGGTGTACTGTTTGTCTTTTTTGTTGAAGTCTTTGTAAATGTCTAAACAAATGTTTGTGACAGTGACACACACCCACCAACATATGACATAAAAGTGATATTCTTGGGACCTTTTGATATTCTATAAGCCCATTTGTGTGCAGATTCAATACCAAATACAATTAAGGTGCTAAAGAGGGCCCACTACTAAAGATAACAAGGCTTTTATTTGGAGCATTTCATCGAACACCTGGGGTGCTCAACCCCTCTCTTGTACAACACGGTTCATTAAGGCTTGAAATGTTTACTAACAAGCTTTGTTTTGATTCAAAAGGTTAGAAGACTTGTTGATTATAATCTTAATTTAATAAATTTTATAATAGTATAGCTTTAGAATTTATAAAATATGTAGACTTTTGTAATTTTGTAAATGTAAAGGTTATAATTTTTCAATTATTTTAAAATTTTCCCTAATAAACTCACCCTCACACACACTTCATTATGTAATTACTTTCTACGATAGTCACCTGAATTGAAAACTGATTCTGGAGTAGAGATAGGTGTGGGGTTGTGTTTATTTCTTTTCAGCTAATTACAGAGGTAGAAATGGTTATTCTACCATTATTTGATTTTATACCAACCTTTAATTGACCTGACCCATGACCCATTTTTGCCTGTTACGAATTTCCCGTATTTAACACTCACCAACAACATATTTAGCGTAAGCCTGTGTCTTATGGAAGGTGAAAAACAAAAGTTCTACCACGTCACTGCAACATAGGTAGGAGTGTGTATTATGGTAATATCAAATTTGGTAGCGTGAGTAATAAAAAAAATATAAAAAGGAATAATGACGCAGAACTAAATGATTGATTTGTATACTAATTAATAGTTATAGAAAATAAATTGAGATAACGTCTCACCCATGCCCTATGAAGCCCACCACCTTCTCCCCACCACACCTTAATCATGTCTAAGGAGGGCAATGTTTCGCACCCCATACCTACTTTAGTTTGCGGAGACTTCACACTCTTATCATCCATCTACAACACATACTCTAGTGTAGCACTAGTTGGAATTTGAAAGGATTAAAAATGATGGAATAATCAAGTATAATAAGATATTGATGATCCCTATTATATTTTTTAAATTAGATATTTATTTTTCTATCTTAATAAATCATGTAACAAAGGGAACTTTGAATAAATGACAAATGCCACAATAAGTTATACCGAAACCCTTTTTAAATAGCAAATATCCAATTCTATCAAAAACAAAGCCTTGGTTCTTTGACGTCGAGAAATTGTTGTGCATGATCTTCTGCGCTTTGTCCAGGAAACCAACGACTTCAGGAGCAAGGAAACTAAAAGTATCAAAGACAAATGGATAAAAGATTGGTGATTCTCAACACAAGGTTTGTATGTTAGCTTATTTTGAAGCTACTTTTAACTTATTGACTTAAAAAAAAGTTAATAAGTCATTTTGATAGTGTTTAGATAAGGGTTGAAAATGAGTTTTATGGTTTGAAAAGGAGAAAATGTGAAGTTAAAATTTGTGAATTATGACTTGTAAAAAGTTAATAAATCATAAGTTAAAAGCTAACCCAAACACCCCCCTTAACACTATAAGGCCGAAGGGTATGGGAGGGCGCCACCCCGCCACCTCACAACCGATAACGTCCCCGGGGTGCCACTACCCATACCGACCAAATTAAAGGGGGATGCCATGGGTCTCTCGCCAGCATGGTAACGAGCAACTTTTGAGTGGATCGATGAAGGATTGGTTAAAGGGGGGGGGGGGGTATAGTTTAAAGAGGGTTTTATCCCACACCCTGCAAGTTAAGGAAAGGGGCCTTAAAGCCCCCTGTCTGATGTGAACATGACGTGCCGCTGAGGTGACGTGATAAAGCCCCTCCAGTCTAATTATTTATCAACAATTATCAACATTATCTTCATAAAACCTCGTTTACAATACATGACTTATTACAATATCATGATTTATTTAGAGTGTGCCTATTGGCACACCAAACCCTAGCAAAATTAGGGTTTATCTACGCTGTGTATTGGTCAATACGCAGCGTATAGGGTTAAACCAATACGATGCGTATTGACCAATACGCAGCGTAGATAGCCCATATATCTCAGTGCCTGATAACCAATCATTGCACAGAAAACAATGTGTGTCTACGCTGCATATTGACCAATACGCAGCGTATTGAATTTTACACTAATGGTCCCTGGAGTTTCAAAAATTGACACAAATGGTCCCTTATTTTTGATATATTTACACTTTGGTCCCTGGTTTTTCATATATTGACACAAATGGTCCCTGGTGTTTCATATATTGACACAAATGGTCCCTATCAGGGACTATTTTTGTAAAAACTGAAACTTCAGGGACCAAAATGTAAACATATAAAAAATGGGTAAAAAGGGGGTCTTCTTTAAAGAACCTGCCCTTGCAAGACTCGAACTCATGACCTCTCGTTTAGAACCGCAACGCCTTAACCAGTTTATCCTTTGTCCAGAGCTGTTAGAGTATGAAACGTAATACCTTATATACCCTAGCTAACCAATACGCTGCGTATTGGTCAATACGCATCGTATATAAAACATCTGGAAAAATGGGGTCATTTGGGTGGGTTTGAAGTATCAAAAGTTTACCAGTTTTATATACGCTGCGTATTGACCAATACGCAGCGTATTTGTTAACTGGTGTACAAAATTAGTCCCTCAATTTCAGTTTTTACAAAAATAGTCCCTGACAGGGACCATTTGTGCCAATCTATGAAACATCAGGGACCTATATATATTTTCGACGCACGTTAGGACCGTACGCGCCTTACGAGAGTCGAAACTAAGTTCGTCATTAAAATATATATTTTTTTTATTATTTAGTCGAAGTCGAACCGTAAGGCGCGTAGGTCCCTAACGAGCGTCGAAACTAAGTTCGTCGTTTTATATTTTAACGACGAACTTAGTTTCGACGCTCGTTAGGGACCTACGCGCCTTACGGTACGACTTCCAGAAGTTTATCTATACAACAAAACACTTTAAATAACCTGCCAGAATTTTATATAACCTGCCTGAATTTCAAAATATAACATTTCAAAATATGTGAAACTATTTACACCGAAGTTTGATATATACATAGCAAAATACATAACAAAGTTTGTCCATACATAACAAAATGATAAAATACTACTGCTGCTGCTCTTGATGCTGCTGCTGCTGCTGCTGATGCTGATCCCAGTCCGCATCCGCAATGAAGGGTAGTGGAGGTAACCCGTCATGCTGTCGCTGCTGCAGCGCCGCAGCCACCCACTCTAACAAATAGTTGTTTCTTTCAACGTTTCGAAGCAGCCGCTGATGTGACGGGTCAGGACCGGGCCAAACATGGCGTGGGAACTGGGGCGCCCCGGGTGGTCCATGCGGCTGTGGTGGCTGCGGAAGAACGGCGGCCGGCTCATGCGGCTCCTGATCGTGCGGGGGATAAAACAGAGGGAACTCTTCTGGCAATTGTGTAAGCTCGTATTGCGTGCCGTCCAGTTTCTTTAACCGCTTCCCGCATGGAAAGTCTTTGGTAATATGCATCCCGTTTACTGTGTTCATCCCCATCCGCTTTGGCTGTGTCGCCGGGCCTACACGGCCGCGGTCGTTCTCCGGATGATAGCCCAACGAATGGGCTATCTTGGTCACGTAGGCGCCGCCGAATAGCATTCCGCGCTCCTGTCGATGATGCGCGGAGGCGAAATACTGCGCCAACCCATGGGCGAGAGCGCACGGCCTCTTGTATAAGAGGCAATATAAAAAGAACAAGTCACCACTCGTACACCACTCCCGGATTTTGTTTCGAGCAGTGATCGAAGTGGAAATCATCTTGTGCAAATACCTGCATAAATAGAAACCAGTCAGTAAATAATAATCAGCCGTAAACGGGCGTTTAAACGGCTGCAAACGCAGCCGCAAACGGCTGCGTTTTCGCTGCCGTCTGCGGCGGCGTTTGCAGCCGTAGACGGGCGTTTAAACGGCAGCAAACGCAGTCGCAAACGGCTGCGAAATCGCTGCCCTTTGGGGCTGTGTTTGCAGCCGTTTAAACGCCGGTTTACGGCTGCAAACGCAGCCCCAAACGGCTGCCGGTTTAAACGTTGTTCAAACGCCGGTTACGGTTTGACTTCAACTAAATAATTAAAAAAAAATATGTTTAAAAAAAATTTCTGTTTAAAAAGAAATTGGGTTTAAATGGTCCTTGGAGTTTCAAAAATTAACACAAATGGTCCCTTTTTTGATATATTTACACTTTGGTCCCTGAAGTTTCAATTTTTTACAAAAATGGTCCCTGATGTTTCAAAAATTGACACAAATGGTCCCTAACGAGCGTCGTAATAAGTTCGTCGTTAAAATATAAAACGACGAACTTAGTTTCGACGCTCGTTAGGGACCTACGCGCCTTACGGTTCGACTTCGACTAAATAATAATAAAATATATATTTTAACGACGAACTTAGTTTCGACGCTCGTTAGGACCGTACGGTCCTAACGAGCGTCGAAACTAAGTTCGTCGTTAAATTATATTTTTTTATTATTTAGTCGAAGTCGAACCGTAAGGCGCGTAGGTCCCTAACGAGCGTCGAAACTAAGTTCGTCGTTAAAATATAAAACGACGAACTTAGTTTCGACGCTCGTTAGGGACCTACGCGCCTTACGGTTCGACTTCGACTAAATAATAAAAAAAATATAATTTAACGACGATCTTAGTTTCGACGCTCGTTAGGACCGTACGCGCCTTACGAGCGTCGAAACTAAGATCGTCGTCGTTAAATTATATTTTTTTTATTATTTAGTCGAAGTCGAACCGTAAGTCGCGTAGGCTCCAAACGGGCGTTTAAACGGCTGCGATTTCGCTGCTGTTTGCGGCTGCGTTTGCAGTCGTAAACGGGCGTTTAAACGGCTGCAAACGCAGCCGTCCGTCTTCGGCGGCGTTTGCAGCCGTAGACGGGCGTTTAAACGGCTGCAAACGCAGCCGCAAACGGCTGCGAAATCGCTGCCCTTTGGGGCTGTGTTTGCAGCCATTTAAACGCCGGTTTACGGCTGCAAACGCAGCCCCAAACGGCTGCCGGTTTAAACGTCGTTCAAACGCCGGTTACGGTTCGACTTCGACTAAATAATTAAAAAAAAATATGTTTAAAAAAAAATTCTGTTTAAAAAGAAATTGGGTTTAAATGGTCCTTGGAGTTTCAAAAATTAACACAAATGGTCCCTTTTTTGATATATTTACACTTTGGTCCCTGAAGTTTCAATTTTTTTTACAAAAATGGTCCCTGATGTTTCAAAAATTGACACAAATGGTCCCTAACGAGCGTCGTAATAAGTTCGTCGTTAAAATATAAAACGACGAACTTAGTTTCGACGCTCGTTAGGACCGTACGCGCCTTACGAGCGTCAAAACTAAGATCGTCGTCGTTAAATTATATTTTTTTTATTATTTAGTCGAAGTCGAACCGTAAGTCGCGTAGGTCCCTAACGGGCGTTTAAACGACTGCAAACGCAGCCGCAAACGGCTGCGATTTCGCTGCCGTTTGCGGCTGCGTTTGCAGCCGTAAACGGGCGTTTAAACGGCTGCAAACGCAGCCGCAAACGGCTGCGAAATCGCTGCCGTTTGGGGCTGTGTTTGCAGCCGTTTAAACGCCGGTTTACGGTTGCAAACGCTGCCCCAAACGGCTGCCGGTTTAAACGCCGGTTACGGTTCGACTTCGACTAAATAATTAAAAAAAAAATTATGTTTAAAAAAAAATCTGTTTAAAAATAAATTTTGTTTAAATGGTCCCTGGAGTTTCAAAAATTGACACAAATGGTCCCTTTTTTGATATATTTACACTTTGGTCCCTGAAGTTTCAATTTTTACAAAAATGGTCCCTGATGTTTCAAAAATTGACACAAACGGTCCCTAACGAGTGTCGAAACTAAGTTCGTCGAAAATATAAAAAAATAATATATATTTTTTTTCTTATTTAGTCGAAGTCGAACCGTAAGGCGCGTACGGTCCTAACGAGCGTCGAAACTAAGTTCGTCGTTAAAATGTATATATTTTTTATTATTTAGTCGAAGTCGAACCGTAAGGCGCGTAGGTCCCTAACGAGCGTCGAAACTAAGTTCGTCGTTAAAATATAAAACGACGAACTTAGTTTCGACGCTCGTTAGAGACCTACGCGCCTTACTGTTCGACTTCGACTAAATAATAAAAAAATATGTATTTTAACGAAGAACTTAGTTTCGACGCTCGTTAGAACCGTACGCGCCTTACGAGCGTCAAAACTAAGATCGTCGTTAAATTATATTATTTTTTTATTATTTAGTCCATGTCGAACCATAAGTCGCGTAGGTCCCTAACGGGCTTTTAAACGGCTGCAAACGCAGCCGCAAACGGCAGCGATTTCGCTGCGGTCTGCGGCGGCGTTTGCAGTCGTAGACGGGCGTTTAAACGGCTGCAAACGCAGCCGCAAACGGCTGCGAAATCGCTGCCCTTTGGGGCTGTGTTTGCAGCCGTTTAAACGCCGGTTTACGGCTGCAAACGCAGCCCCAAACGGCTGCCGGTTTAAACGCCGGTTACGGTTCGAATGAGTGTTTAATAACTAACGTACCTGAAGAGCGGATCCTTAATCAGCGTAACCCTCCCCTTGGATTGTTTGTGGTCCCAATGAGTGATGTCCGCGATCTCAGCCCAAAACCCTAATAGCGTGGGTTTATCAACCAATACTAGCCCCTGTTTACACGAATGTTTATTAAACGTTAAATTAATATTAAATCTTAAATGTTATATATTAAAATAATAATAATAACAATACAAAATTTGTGTTAAACGTACCTTCGTATAAAGATCCGTAGCGATCTCAGCCTCCGTATACAAACCGCTATACACCGCAAACTGTGCAAGTGACATAGAACGATCCTGGCCAGCCATGCGAAAAGAAACCTCGGGCGGGGGAGGGGCTGCGCGGGGTCCTCAACCTGATCTTGCCGACGAGGATGAAACTCGAACGACGACAGAAACTCGACCAGTATCTCCCTGTAGGTCGGCGTAAACGATAGCTCAAACAGACGATCCCACGGTGATTCAAGGGGAACAAACCCCCGCGCCTAATCTTCAACCTCGAGCTTCCGGAGGGTTTTCCAAGAAACCGCAAAATGTTCACCAATATGCATAGTCCGAAGCTTCTCGCAACGGAGAGCAGCGTCGGACTCCGGAGGAAACTCCAAGTACGGGTGATTCTCGAGAGGATCCGGCGGTGGACGCGCCCGCCGCTTCCGCTGCGGCTGCTCCGGAATATTTTCTTCGATCAAATTCATTTCCTCCATTTTTCTGTTTAAAAAAAAAAAATTTAAGTTTAAAAAAATATATATTTTAACAGAAAGAAAAACAGCAGTGAATTGATCAAATAATAACAGAAAGAAAAACACAGCAGGTTGATCAAACTATTGGTGGGTCAGGATGGGTAATTACCCTAAAAAAGAAAAACCAAACGCGTCTTCCAGAGATCAAAACTTAGAACGTTCATTCCCAATTTCAGAGATCAAGACTGGGTAATCTTATACTTATTGTTTAATCTTTAGTTTTTTCTTTCTGATTATATTGAATACAGTTTTTAATCATGTGTTACTACTTTTTCAATCTAACCAGATTAAATTGTTATAACATATGTAAATTAGATCTTGTTTAATCTTTTTGAGAAATTATTGAATAATATAGACTTATCAGTTGTTTATCACGAACACTGAAGTTGTATCATAGATTTGTATGTTATTTGCTTTAATCTATATTGCAAGTCATATAATGCGTTCAAATTGGAGGATTGATTTAATTGATCTACATTCTATATATGCCAACCCAAAGGGCAGACATAGAAGCTCAAAGTCAAAATTACAACCTCTGATGGATAATATGTTATCTACACTCTCCACTTCCTTCGATCTTAATTTTAGAATAATATTCATACACTAGTTTTAATTATATTCTTATTTAAAAAAACTGTACTTAATTTCATCATCTTTCACAAACCAAACTCCATCTTAATTTCTTACTGAGTGTGCCTATTGGCACACCAAACCCTAGCAAATCTACTGTCGCATTTTCTAAACCGTAGACATGTAAAGCAACTAGACACAACAATCAAACAAATCAAAACAACACCCCTAATTCACTGTAAACCCTAATTTACCTAAGATACACCCCTAATTTACGGATAAAATACTAAAAAAAATCAAAATTAGTTAAATAGGTTGAGAATATACCTCGTTTATACTTCGAATTCGCGTGTATACGGTCGTAAATACGTAGTCGCCTTCGTATGTTTTGTGTGTGTAATTTGGGGAAGAACAGAGATGCGTAGGGGTTTTCCTGATTTAAATCAGAACCTATACGCATCATAGAGGTCACTACGAAGCGTATTAAAAGTCAAAAAAGGTGTTTGACTTATGAAATTACGTTTTTGCCCTTCTTTTTGGGCTATACAGGGCTGACTACAAGGGCAAAAAGGTCATTTTCTTACCTCTTTCTACGATCCATAGGGATCTCTACGACGCGTATCTAAGGGTCAGGAGAATGACCTATATACCCTTCTGTTGAGCCTATACGAAGCATCGATAGAAGGGTATAAAGGTCATTAACTTGACCTTTATATACGCGGCGTAGAGAGCCATACGGAGCGTATATAAAGGTCGCAAAATGACCTTTTTACCCTTATAGTTAGCCCCGTATAGCCCTAAAATAAGGGCAAAAAAGTAATTTAACATATTTATATTTTTAAACTTTGATTTGGGGGGAAAATTGTCCGCCTTTTACATACGATGCGTATGGATCAATACGCTCCCTATTTGTTTTCCATTTTACCTTTTTACCCTTGTTCTGAGGCTAAAGGAAGCCAAAAACAGGGGCTTTATTGTCATTTGCTTGTAATACGATGCGTAGGGATCCCTACGCAGCGTAGATAAAGCTACATTTTTATTATTTTTTTTGTTTACACGGGCGCAAGTCAAGCTTACGCCAGAATACATCTATGTCGTCGAGTTGTATCATACGCCCTGTACAGTTAAGTTAATACGGTGTGAGAAACAGCCAAATCGTACAAGATAACAAAAGGTTTGTGGTTTTAATATTTTTTACCTGTACTTTTGTAGTTTTCCAGCCTACAAGCACACGACAATCCACAGCTAAGCCACATATGGCAACCACATGACGCGTTAAGTTTCCGCAACACCTCCATCTTCCTGGTCAGCTCTTTTGCCAGCAAATCAAGTGCTTTATGGGAAACCTTTCCACGTAGGTTGTCCAACACTCGGCGTCTGTGGTGGTTCATCGTTTTTTCGATGCTCTCAGTGAAACTTTTTTGTATTTCATCGTACTGAGTTTCAACTATATCAATGACGCATCTTGCTATTCGCTCCAATGAACTCCCGCGCGTAATGTATCTTTTTAAATTTGCGTGCTGGCTCTCAACTCTGTTGGTGGTGCGCTGACCAAAGTTGCGACACTTATCGGTCCACGCATAAACGAACATTTCTTTATAGTTTTTGAGCCAGTTTTCGTAGACGTAATCATAGACACCTGCAAAAATAAAATAATGAAATGTAAAAGCGTGTGTAAAATATAATAGATTGGGTGAGTCGTTTGTTGAAGGAACACTTACTTTCTCGGTTGGCAACCACGAGTCGGTTATACATTTTCTCCAAGTTGTACTTGTACATGGGCTCTGAAGAAGATTCGCACAATCTCCGCCACTACGACATAAATTTCCCCCAATCTTCTTTATCGAACCTTCCTTGCAATTTTGCACTATATTTTGTTGGATGTGAAAGTGGCATAGAAGCCTGGTTGCGTTCGGGAATACTTTAGAACACGCGTTAATTAGGGCAAGCTCCCTATCCGTGACTATCACACGCGGCATCATACATTCATGCAATATTGACTTGATCCGCTCAAGCACCCACACGTAGTTACCCTTTCGTTCTTTACAAATAACGGCATGTGCGATACAAAAAGACTTCCCAGTCGACGTCATACCCACAACCTGGACAAATGGCATGTTGTAGAGGTTTGTTTTGTAGGTCGCGTCGATCAACATCACGTGCGGGAATGCACGCCACATAGTGATTGAATAAGGATGAACAAAGAAAATCTCTGTTACGACATCTGTTTTGGGTTCCTGTCGGGTTTCGTAAACGAATCGGTGGTCATGCAGCAGGCTTTCCAGTGCCTGAATAGGATTCTTTCTGTCCACTATGGTCGCTCTAATTTTTTGTACCGCATTTTGCACGTCTTTCTGAACATGCAGGCTGTCGGGGAACTGCTTTCTTAGGGTTTGAAATATGATACGTGGCT
>JARYGA010037946.1:0-27679 GCA_030545235.1 Helianthus tuberosus
CCCCTAAAAACTCAGGGGGGGGGGGTAAACCCTAGTTGATAATATCAAAACAGTTTTACGTGTAAAACGAAATTGAACGCGTGACCAACTCACCCAAGCTACCTGGACATGGGGCTACCCTATGGTAGGGGAGCACCCCTCGCGCCACGCGACAGCCCCTCGCGCCACGCGAGGGGGCTGTTTTTCAGGTATAAATATAGGGATGTGGGACTTGGTTTCTGGCATTCGTTCGATGTTAAAATTCGATTCAGGCACTGAGATATCGTCCAAATACTACAGAAACACACACAATCACGAAACATTGCCGCGACAACAGGGTAATAACTCGATCGCTGCTACGATTCAATGTCCGATCGATTGAAACTATCCAATGGATGTTTAAGTGCTGCCCACATTAGGGTTATGCTTTGTCATTCGTTGAAAATTCGATGGATGTTTAAGTATCGCACTTTGTCATTCATTGTGAGGGTTTAATCTCGTGAGTTATCGTAAATGTTGTATTAGTTACTGACCTAGTTCGTGTGCATGTTATTAGTTTAGGTTACAAGGCTAAACAGTAGGCTTAAACTCTGCCCGTTAAATCTGCAATGTGAGTCATTCTCTTTTTATCAACAATGTTTTACAATACTCCAATCATTTTCAAAAGTTATAATTACAGGGATTAAGTCGTGGTTATCTTAAATCACTGGCTAGTGGGGTATTGTGCACATTACTAATTTCTCTCGGTTAGGCTAATAAATCCTAACAGTGATAAACGTCACTACTTGGGGTGGGACCCAATAGTCACACGGGTGACAAGGCGCCAGATAAAAATAAGATAGAAGCCATTGTAATCGCTCTTATGCTGTAATTCATAACTATGTGTCAAAATGAATGATTCACCAGTATTTCCCCGCTGACAAAATATTTTTAAAACATGTTTCAGGCGACCTGCTGTAAATCAAGGAAAACGTGCTAGGGAGCACTAACAAGCTTGAAGAGGTGGCTCAGTTAAAATGAATAAACATGTTTTAATAAATCAGGGAATTTCCTAGTAAAATTCCTCTATTGTAAATTACGGGGTTTATCGCAAATTATGAAATAAAATAATCGGGCAATTCAAGTTTTTAAAAGATCCTGTAAAATCTTCTGCTGTCGCATCAATCAAATACCACGGGTTCCTGTCCCGCGGCTCTAGACCGGGTCAAACCTGGGTTGGGGCCGTGACAGGAAAAGGTGGTATCAGAGCCACTGATTTAAGCCTATTAAGTATTTAAAATACTTAATTTTCCTGATTATCATTTTGTGATTATGTGTCTTTAACTGACTATTTGTTAGTTACAGTATGGGTAAGCAAAAACTTTCAAACATCTATCTTAAATTATGTAGGATCGGTTTTGACACCAAACGATTGCGTAACAACACGTTCGACGTGCGGAATCCATGAACGTGCGTGACCGAACACACAAGAACGTACTATAACCGTGATTCAGTTGAATATGACGAGTACAAAGTGCCGAGAATCACGTAAGAGAACTTTCTCTCTCTAGACTTTCTCTCTCTAAGCTTAGATCTCCTAAAAGTCAAATGAGCAAAAAGTCTTAATTCTAAAGCCTAAGACATCTATTTATAGGCACAAGGATTATAAGGATTTCTCCTTATTTACAAGTTTGCCACCTTGCCCTTTTAACTACATATTACATCATAAAGACTCGTTATCTTCAGTTTCTCGCTACGGCTCGGATTGACGAAGGCGATAGACATAAATGCACTAACAGACTCCCCCTTGGATATTGCCGCAGTCAATCTTGTAGCGTCTTGTCTTTCACTCTCTCTTTGAGTCTTCTTGAAGTTTTAACACGTTTTCATCAACGTAGACTCCTTCTTTCTTGAATAGAATCCCGGTGGATCTGTCTTCAGACTCAGTTGCTTTCCCTCTCGGTAGACTCTTTCTTCAGGCTCCCCCTTTCGTCAAGCTTCCGTGCTTTTAGGATCGACGCCTGGCTTTCCGAATACAAGCTCCTTCAGGATAGTCATCTGGCTCCTTGAATGCACGCTCCCCCTTGTGTTGAGCTTGTCTTCAGACTCCCCCTTAGACTCAGCTGTCGTGATCGTAGTCTGGCCTTCACATGTTAACAAATTTAGAATCAATTCCTGGCTCTATTCTGCATCTGCTCAGGATTTGAAACCTGTCTAACCTGTACATCCTCTACCTCAATATAACTTTCACAAATTTATAACATTTAGATTTAAGAAACTTACTGGTAGAACTCATTCATTCATCAATCTGTATAGTTACATCAAGTTCAAATGAATGACCGTGAACTAATCACACAATCTTTCAAAACATTTGTATATAATATTCAATGTTTTCAACATATTCTCCCAATCCAATTCATCATGTTTAGAACTTGGAATTTTGAAAATCCGCTTTCCAACATCAGTTGTCGAAAATCTTTTTGTATTTTCAAAAATCTATACTAAAACACAATCTTTTTGGGTTTTTGTTTTTAGAAAAAAATGCAGTAAAGAAATATATACAATCTAGATGTATATTGTCTGTATATATTTTTGTGAGTTTGTGTAAGAGGATCATATCAGTTCATGAGACAAATCACTAGCACCATTAAGCTTTAAACATTTTAAGTTCTAAACGATTCACATAGATTGACGATATAGTTATCCTCTTAAACTCAATCTAAAAACTTTCGAAATGCTTACCGATACGTTAAGGTATATTAATTTTACACTAAATTCTTATGGACCCCACGATCTCAGCATATCCCCTCATCATGCAATACACTGACTCAAGTAATGCCTTTAAACTTTCATCAACTGTGATATGTGCGAAAACAAAGCAGAATGTTTAAACATTAACATTCAGGTCGATACTTCCGTATACGCAGAGAAAGTCCAATGTTTAAACAAAATAAGAAAATAAAACAAGTTGAAATTGTTTAGGCTTTAACCACCAGGTCGATACTCCCGTATACGCAGAGGTGATCCAAAGCTTAAACGAAACACCAAAGAAAATAACGCAGAACGTTTAGGCAATAACATCCAGGTCGATACTCGCGTATACGCAGAGGATGTCCAATGCTTAAACAAAATAAAGAAATAAAACAAGTTTAAATCTTTGCAAAATAAAATGCACAATCATAGCGACTTTTCAGCAAGTTGTGAAAGTTCACAAACAAACTGGTTTTTATGCTCTTTAGCATTCAGCGATTACTGAGTAGGCACACAATCAAGAAGGACAAAACTAAGTACTATGCTTTCAACCATGTTTTCCACTGGAACTAGGATTTTTCATTTAAGTTTGTATCGTTATCGCAAATCTACTAGTCTAGCTGAGCCTATCGTCACATCATTAGTGAGACCGTTTATCACATTTGACATTTCATTTCTTTAGCATGCTGTGACAGTCCACTGATTTACTATCATTTCCTCTTTTTCACAACAAAACTCATTTTTGCTTTTTCAATGTTTTTGGCATTTTCAAATTTTCTAATTTTTTAAAAAATTTTCTCCCCCTAAAATCAAAATATGTTTCAATTTTGATTTTCAAGGAAAATTTGAAAACAAACTGTACAAAAATGACAACATGATGTCGAATTACTTCAATTCGCCATCCATTTGGCGTAAACAATCAGAACTCCCCCTGACAACATACTATTTTCCCATTATGATTTCAAAACACTTAAGTTTGTTTTAATCAAAATGCTTTTTCCGGAAAATTAGTTTTGTTGATTTTCACAAACCATTTGTAGGTTAGGGGTTTACTTCATCACTTTGTTCTTCTTTAACCACTTGTCGGAAAGAGAAATCAAGAACAACTTAATGTCCTTGATTAGTCTTTTGTAATTCGAAATATCACAGTTACCAACCTGTGAATTTCTCAAGAAAGATGTCGATTCATGCTCCACACTTACCAACCTGGGAACTCCGGCAAGTCAGGATTTTACTTGAACAAATTCACCCAAGCCTGACCAGCCTTGGGTTTGACAGTTTTTACCTCAACAGATGGCTCTTCTGGTTTTGACGAACCAGAATCATTGCCTGAATGTGGCTTGTCTGACTTTGAAGAGTCAGATTCATCACCAACACGTGGCTCCTTTCTTTCCGAAGAAACAAATTCCTTGCCAGAAGATGGCTCTTTTGTTTTCTCAGAAACAAATTCATTGCCATTTTCTATTGGAACCCAATGCTTACAATTTTTAAGCTTTCCAAACTTGTCAACCTGGGATGTACAAATTCTTTCACAGTCTTTTTCATACTTAAAAACTTTGATAAAAGCTTTTTCTGGAAAATTAACTTTCTTTGATTTTTCATTGGTTAGATTAGTTAATTTTTCTTTCTTTATCACCCCTTTTGTCCTCAGATTTGTATCTGATGAATTCGTTTTGCTTGACTGATCCTTGTTAGTTGAGCAAATCGATTCTTCAGAACTTTTTCTCGGATTATCAATTGTACCCGAGGACAAAATCTTTTCTAAATACTTTCTTTCTTTCTTTTCTCCGAAGACAAAATCTTTTATAGATATTTTATTGCTTTCTTTCTCAGTCTATCTTTCTGGCCTTGTGATAATTTCACTTTCTGTTCTTTGGGCTTTTCTTCAATTTTGACTGAGTTCTTCACCTTTTCCTGAGATTCAGCCCTCGATCTTCCCTCTGATCTCATTGGGCAATCTCTGGCAATATGGCCTCTAATTTGGCATTCATAGCACCTTCTTGTTTCAAATCTTTGACTTTGGCAGTTAACAGAAATGTGTCCTCTAACACCACAAGCGTAGCAGACCCTGTTATCGTACCATTCACCACCATCATACCAAACGCTCAGATCATAGCATTGTTTGGCCTTGTGGTATTCAACTCTTCTCTTGAAAACTGGATTTGACATTTGAGCACTGTGGTCAAACCTGCACCACTTATTACCAACTTTTTGTGAGTTTTGATTTTTCAATTTTTGTGATTTTTCATAATGATTGGATGATTGAACTGATGATCTTTTATTCTCTTTTTGAAGATTTTTCGAATTTTTAACAATTTGTTTTTGTTCTACATTCTTCTTAACAGGTTTTTGTTTTGAGCATTCACCTATTTCAGTAGAATGTAAAACATTGTTTTTAAAATTTTCTTTTAATTCCAAAAATATTTTTCTTTTCTCATTTTTCTCATTTTCATCATCAGTTTTATCATCACAATCTTCAATTTTGACTTTGTCAAAATTTGTGACATTGTCACTTATTGGAACTTCATTGATCGGTTTTGGACAAACAAGATCTGGTACTGATGAAACATTCACAAAACCTTTCAATTGATTTTCCAAGTCATTAACTCTATTTCTAGCACTTTCAGCTTCTTTTTCATGCTGAATGATTTTTTCAAGATGAGAATTTATCGCAATTTGTTTTTCAATGTTATTTTTGCCAAAAATAGATTTCTCATCTTCTAAAATCTTTATTTGACTTTGAAAATCTCTTTCAATTTTTAATTTTCTATTTTCAAAATCCTTTTCATTTTCTTTTAAATTTTTTATTTCCAATGTCAAACTGTCCAAACTACTAAACAGTTTGACATTTTCAGATTCCAATTTCTCACAATTTTCTCTCATTTCAAGAATCTGTTTATCATCAGATCTTTTCTCATCCTTCAAATGATTGATTTCCAATGTTAAACTCTCCACATCCTTCAAGAGTTTGACATTGTCTGCTTCGAATTTTTCGCATTTTGAGCACACAACTTTACATTTTGAAGTTTCAACCTTCTTGGATTCTTCAATCTTTGACGTTCCTGCAAGAAAAATTTTAACCATATCAGCAGGATTCAAATCTTCATTTAAAAAACAACCTCTCTTGAAATCATATTTCATCCTACTTCTTACATCGAGACCATTTCTAATTCTTTTGATTATTTCAAAAATCACATCCAAACTTATATATTTTGAGCTTCTTTCTAATTCCTCTATCAACTCTTTCTTTTTCTTTTCATTCTTATCATTGTATGTACTAAGCTCTCTGAAGAATTCACCTGGACTAAATTTTGAGAACTTAGAATTTTTTTTCAGTTTACCCAAAAACTCATCCCACTCTAAAGGTAAGGTATCTGCAAATTTAGATATCTTTTCAGCATCTGACATCTTTATCCCATACCTTTCCAACTTATCACGTAATTCATAATACCTCTTTTTCAAATCATCAAACTTTTCAAATTTTCTACACAAAAAGTATTCAGATCTCATAATCCAAGCATCCTTTTTCTCATCATCTTTTTTGTACTCCCAATACATATCAAACCATTCATTAATTCTTTCAAGTTTAGCGTTTTCCTTTTCGTCAAACATTTTAACCACAATTTCTTTGTTAAATGACTTGGTTCAAAAATTGTTTTTAGTTCAAAATCCACAATATTTCAACTTCTCGGTATTTGCACCTTGTAAATCACCTGCAAACAAACAAACAAGCAATCAGTTTAAAAACGAAGTGAATATGTGAAAGTATGTGACGTGGCACAAAAAGACAAAACTGTTGTCCGATCGGGTGAGTTGTCCAACCGGATTACTTGTTGACTTCTTTGACCTCTTTTGAATATTAAAACTATACTCACATGCAAACCTGAGATATCAATTTAAGTTGACCGACAATCACATGTATACTGACACTTTAATGATGTCAAGACACTAATAACACTCCTATTCGACCAACAAACAATATCACATGATATCTTTCAAATAATTTGCAATTTCAAGGTAACTTGCTGACAACTATTAATAGTTTCACATGCACACATCAGTTAATCATGAATTCACATGGGCCGCTTGTATTAGTTGACTGACAAAGTTTTCCGTGGATATTATACAAAAATCACGTGATATACCTAAAACTAAACAACCTGATTGAGCCTTTATGTTTAGCAATTATAATAGCACATGTAATTAAAATGGCACGTGAGTCGGATGAGATGTTGTGACACGGATTGCTATCCGGTCGGATAGGTCAACAAGTCAACACGAATTGCTATCCGCTCGGATAGTAATCCGATCGGATGGGTCAACTAAAGTCAATACGGATTGCTATCCGCTCGGATGGTAATCCGAACGGATAGGTCAACTGAAGTCAAAGACTTTTTTGTGATGATGCAGTGCCTCGGATTGTTATCCGATCGGATAGTAATCCGAACGGATAGGTCAAACAAGTCAACTTTTTGAATGAAATACAGAAGTGAACTTTGAGTCGGATGGTTATCCGATCAGATTTCTATCCGATCGGTGAACTTTAATAACAAAAATCATCACCTAATGAATTCAATAGCCGACAAACTTTATCACGATCACATGCAATTTTATTGAAATACACAAATTCACATGTTCACCGAATGCAGAATGATCACGTCATTTTCTAAAATGAGGACAAGACATGAAGATACTTTGTAATGAAATTCACATGCTCACCGCTTGACTTGTCATGATAACAGTATTGACTTAATGACTCACATGTATTGTTGATAATGTTGACAGACAAGACCTGAAAGTGTTGACTAAAGAACTAGCTCGGGTGAGATGTTGTGACTCGGATTGCCGTCCGATCGGATGGTAATCCGAGCGGGTGACAGTCAAGACAAGTCAATATTTTTTAAATGAATTCCAATCCCTCGGATTGTTGTCCGAGTGTACAACAGTCAACAAGTCAACCTTCCTTGCAATGAAATGGAACAAACGGAAGTTGAGTCGGATGGTCATCCGCTCGGATTGCCATCCGAGCGGTGAACAGCAAGTATAACAACAGCAACATTCAACATATTTTCAACAAACTTTCGAACCACAAAAATTCAGATTTCTCACAAATTACTTAGAGTTATGATTTGAAACTTTGTAGGCTTTTAGATCATGTATTTTCGCACATCATATCCAAAAATTATCAATTTTTAACCATAAAAACCCGTTTAATTTGCCAATTTTCAGTTAAGAACGTGAAAGGATGAAAAATATGAGAAATTCGACAATTCTGAATGATTTTGGATCTGATTCTGATCAAATCTTGTACGAATCTGTGCGTTTGATCTTCGCAACCGAGAACCTTCTCTGATACCACTTGTAGGATCGGTTTTGACACCAAACGATTGCGTAACAACACGTTCGACGTGCGGAATCCGTGAACGTGCGTGACCGAACACACAAGAACGTACTATAACCGTGATTCAATTGAATATGACGAGTACAAAGTGCCGAGAATCACGTGAGAGAACTTTCTCTCTCTAAGCTTAGATCTCCTAAAAGTCAAATGAGCAAAAAGTCTTAATTCTAAAGCCTAAGACATCTATTTATAGGCATAAGGATTATATGGATTTCTCCTTATTTACAAGTTTGCCACCTTGCCCTTTTAACTACATATTACATCATAAAGACTCGTTATCTTCAGTTTCTCGCTACGGCTCGGATTGACGAAGGCGATAGGCATAAATGCACTAACAAATTAGATAGTTCACCAAAAGAAAAAGGAACTTCATCCTCAAAATACTCAGCAAATACTGAGGAAGGAATATTTGTTCGTAAGGCACAATATGAGGAACCACTTTCTCCTAATAAAAGAAGTTTGATTATTAGAAAAAGTAAAGAAGTCACAACCAAAGGGAGTGAGAAATAAGGAAAAAGAATTAGGCAATAAACCACCATGGGAAGACGAATTAGATGAAAAATGGGCAGATCTCTATATGTTAGCCACTGTAGCAGTAAATGCCAACGTTTAAATATCCTGACCCAGTCCTAGTACCCATATCCTCTACAATCCAGAAACTCTAAAAAAAAAAAAACTTTACCCAGTAAATAAATAAGTTACAATAAACCCTAGTATGTTTTAATTGTCAGTTGTCCTTTGTATTAAATTAGTCACACGGTATGCAATAATACTTGAATGTTTATTTGTGAAATTTTGTTATAAAATTTTAACTTAAGCATTTTTGTGCATTTTTGCATATATGCTAAACAGCATGAATGAGTTATCTGAAGCCCTTCAGAATCTCAATCTATATCCGGTGAAAATAGAAGTTTCCAAAGACTTTACTGGTTCCTGTCCCGCGGCTCTAGACTGGGTCAAACCGGGGTTAGGGCCGTGACATCATTCCTGCATTACATTCCAATCTCAAGCACATTGTTAGTAATCGTCAATACTCTAACATATTGATGCCATTCCTACATACATACATAGCAACTTACATTTATACATACGTACACTCCTACATACGTACATGCAATCATATATACCTACATACATGCATATATTGTTACACGCATACGTACCTATGAACTCTTGCTTGCCACTTTTATTCCCATATACCTATACTATTATGTCATAACCACATCTTTCCATATAAATAAGTCTTATACATATTAACATACATACTTACTCATTCCTAAACGCTTTTGCCTATAAGTTTCCTTCGATAATACATGGGTAAATCCATACTTATACTATCCGGAGACCCATAACATTCACTTATATTCAAAACCAACTTAAACATTAGATATGAGGCCTTGAAAACCAATTAAAACAATTTCCATAACCAAAACAAGCAAAATCAATCAATTCGCCAGCAGTAAGGTCTCTCACGGCCGCGAGAGCCTTGTCTGCTTTCTTCGCACTTAAACTTAATTAACACACCTCCCTAGTCATGAATATAATCATCCGATAATAGACCTACTTATAAACAAGTTCCATCCATCCGCATGTTTACGAGTTATATGTTTTCGACTTAATATTCATTTACTAGTTATTTGACCCGTTCATGTTTTTACCAAACAACTCATTTGTTTATACTCAATACTCGTATGAACATTATAACTATAAAAGTCTTACATTATCCGAAGTTCCGTACATGGGGTTTATGAACCCGATTCCCGATATACATTAAACTCATTCATTTAAATCAACTATACGTAGTTAAATTTTATTAATAAAATTTCCTTACACCTCCGAGGTCTAAAGTGCATCGTTACTTATCATACAATTACATTCAAACGATTAGAAATCAAAGCATTTGAACAAAAGAATTAAACACAAGAAATTATATTTTTTTTCTTTTTCTTTTTCAGCCCTTTCACCCGGCCGTGTCAAGTGTCCACCCGGTCGTGTCAAGTAAACATATATTTTTCACAGAACCTTCACCCGGCCGTGTCAAGTGTTCACCCGGCCGTGTCAGCTCTGCACGTTTATTTTTCATCCATTTTACATCCAAACTTATCCAAACTCATTTTAATTGCTTGGTGTTCATTTCTTAACATATCTAAGCTGTAATCCATTACCCGGATCCATAATTCATTTAGTTTACGCTCCTGTTACCCGGTTTACATTTTACTTTATTTTGACCCGTTTGGTCTACTTAACGGAAACCTCAACTTCTATATAACCAAACTGTCACGACCCCCGACCCACCTTGGACGGAATCGGGAGCCGCGAACAGCCAAATGGTACCGGTGATTATTTTGAAAAATATTGCAGCGGAAATTTCATCAGGACCGTGAGTTAGGAAAAATATCAGAGTTTAGAAAACACCGGATTTTATTTATTAAATAAATGGGATAAACCCATGTTTTACAAAGGTAGCTTTAATAAGGGATAAACCCAATTACATAGAACAATATATTTTTTTTATTTGATTTAATTAATAAAATAAGCCACTTCTTGAAGCATTTCAGTTCCGTATCCATCTCTTACTCCAATCTACTGTAATTACCTGAAACGCGTTTTAAAAAGGTTTTGTCAGCAGGAAATACTGGTGAATCATTCTATTTACTAAAATGACACGTTTGTTATAATTTACAGTATTAAGAGAGATTACAATGTTTCCAGATATCAACCAACTACCCACGGTATTTGTCACTCGACCGGATCTGTGACTATGGTCATATCCCCCATTGGCTGCCCCAATGGTGACGATTATCAAGTAATGTATACAAAACCCCACATACCGGTTGTAACTTGGTGATTACATATACTTAATCACTGTAATTATAACTTTGAAAATAAACATGCTTTTGTAAACACATTTGATAAAAAGAGAATGACTCACATTATAAGCATGCAGATTTATACGGGCAGAGCTTAGCTTATTGATTAGTCTTGTAACCTAGTGCACACAAACTAGGTAAGTAACTAATACAGCATTTATGATAACTCACGAGATTAAAACCCTCACGACAAATGACAAAGTGCAATCACTTAAACATCCATCGGATTCACAACGAATGACAGAGTATTCCCCGAGTTCGGGTGGTACTCAAACATCCTGTCGGAATCACGACTAATGACAAAGGATAGCGCTTAAACATCCGGTCGGATAGTTTCAATCGATCGGACATTGAATCGTAGCAGCGATCAAGTTAATACCCTGTTATCGCGGCAGAATTCGAGCTAGTGTGTGTTTTGTAGTAATCGGATCATAACTCGGTATGTATAACGAATTTTCTCGTCGTTCAAATGCCAGAATTCAAGTCCCAATGCCTGCTATTTATACATGAAAATTGACCCCCTCGCGTGACGCGAGGGGTCACCCTGGGGCGTCGCGTGGCGCGGGGGGCCACCTTATCTCATATGGTTGCCACGTGTGTTTGGAGTTCAGCTGAGTCGACGGAATTGATATTTTCGAATTTGACAGCAAATTATGTGGATAAGCGTAAAATAGGAAATACCCCCCTGAGTTTTAGGGGCCCTGATCCTGATTCTGATTGTTCTGAAAATTTTAGGGTTTATACAGGATCACTTAGGGGTCTTAACTAGGGTTTCTTTTTAAACAAAATATAATAATAAATAATAGTTTTGATGAGAGTTGTTTATGGTTTGGGACAAAAAGGGAATAAAATGGTGAGAAAAGAGAATGGACCCACTTTGTAACTTTAGGGTTCAACTAGAAAACCTCCTGGTAGAATTTTTGGTATAACTTCTTAGATATAGAAAAATATATAATACACTCGTGTCAAGTATAGTACCCCTAATTCAACCTTGTCCCTATGTCACGAGACAGAACCCCAACGAACTTTAGTCAGGCAGAGCCTTGACATATGTTATGGGGCTCAGATCAATCGGAAAGGGTAGCGGCGATCGGGAGTTAAAATACTTAAAACGGAACGGGCATTATTATTATTATTAAACAAAAGAAAAAGAAGGAATATATAGAGATGAGAGATGAAAGAAGGAAAACTACATTGTTTTCTAAATACTGTGATGCCTTTATATAGTAACCATCTAAAGTTGGTCATCCCTTATTAGATTTACACGTAGCCCTTCATATATATATCTTCACAATGACTGACACGTCCATAGCCTATCTTTCATTTGAATATTTATTTTATTATCTTATATTTTGATTCTTATCTTAACATGTATACATACATTTCAAACGACATCTCAATGGTTAACATTGATTATTATTTTTATTATTATTTTATTAATTTATATATTATAATTAATTCAACTGCTTCAGTTATTTGGCGCGTATAACTTTTAAAATATAACGTTCTAGAAAATAATAAATATGTCATTAAAACGAATATATTTTTGTCTACATTTTGAATCAAGTTTCATTAAAAATAGAGTAGGTTCAAATACAATGTATTTTTATTAAATGGTTCCTGGGCCCGTCTAGGTACTTCATATTTCTAACAGTCAACTTACCCGTAATCTACCCGTCTAATAATATAAGTTTTTATATACTTTTATTTTATTAGAAAGGTCACCCATATACAGGCCAATTATTTAATAAAATATTTCAACCAACTATATAAAATAGTGTTAAAAACTATTTGGGTTGAGTATTTATATTAAAAATAAACTAGTTACTAGTTACTAGTGGTTAATAAATTTAACCAAACCTATAATTCTTATATAAAAATAGGAATGTTACACAAACCTTATTAGACTCCGATTATCATACTTAAATAACTAGCGCATAACCTTGCTTAAATAAACTAAGAAGTGATTTCAGAAAAATCACTTAATACTACTTACTTGATATTATCATCAACAACACATTTCAACTTAACTTCTTACAATTATTATACAATTAATCTCTTTTACTACTAAAAAGGGAGTGCGGGAATTTACTTAAGTCGTGCGTCCGAGTTCGTGCATAGCTTTCGTGTTTACCTTTGACCCGTTGCCCTTCCATGCTTGTGTCCATGTTGACATGACTTGTAACCATACATGTCGTCACATTCATAACACAATTAGCATACATACACTTATTCATTCGGCTTTCAGATCATGCAATGTTTGACTTTCGTTAGTTTATTAGCGCATATATATAGGATATGTATCATCATACTTCATTACTACCGTACATGACACATAAATTAGCTAGTTCATAACGCATAAGTTCTTGCATACAAATTTTACCTTCTAACTTCAATCCTATATATAATCCATTCTCATTTTAGATTACGCCATTTATTTACATAACAATTACATTCACGCATCATTCATATTTCATACCATTTTTTCACAATACATCAATATTATATTGTCCTTATGCATCACCACACTTCTCAACCCATTCAAAACTACATGTTTTGTCATTGAGGCATTTTATCAAACACATGGTGGGCGTACAAAATCTTAAGCATCATGTACATGAGTTCTATGCATAACCCATTAATAAACCACAAAACTTAATCATTCAACTAATTTCACATGATTCATCCATCCTATAACATGATTGGCTAACAATACATGAGTGTTTATGCTTTCATTCAACAAAATTACACAATTGCAAGATCATCATTCTTCAACATACTACTAGAACAAGTGGGTTTCACCTCAATTCTTCAATATAGCCAAATTCAAGCATAAATCATATTCAATATGATGATTCTAACTCATATATAACTTCAATTCATTCAATTTTCACGGATTGATTAAAACCCATTTCATGCACTAGCATTAAAACACATAATTTAACTTACCTTACGTTGAGAACTCTTAGATGACTGAAAATTCAGTCACATGCATTCGAAATTCATCCACAATCTCACTCAATTTGTCAAATTTTGGATCAATTGGAGAAGAAGGGTTTTCCTTTTCCTGCTCCTACTCCTGCTCCTACTCCTGCTCCTGCTTCTGGTTATGACTCGAGATCCTTTTAGTTCCGACTCAAGATCTCTTGATTTCGAGTCAAGACCTCACGATTTCGACTGATCTGGTCCACTTAGCTTATTGGGCTACTGATTATTGGGACACACAGTTCAATGTTATGTTTTTTGGGCTAATAGTTTACTGTTACTGTTACTGTTACTAATATGCGACCCATATGTGTGTTTTTATGAAACATGGATTTATGTGCTACGTGTTAATATGTGTATACGTGATACTACTCGTATACAAAACCTGACCAATATTGGTAACCATCATAGGACGTGATTGACCAACTGTTTAAACAAGTAAACTATCTGCCGAGCAAATCGATGTGAGTTCACAACTTTTACTAAAAGCATGTGTTCCCGGTGGTTGGGAAACGGAACAAACAATGTTATCTCCTTGTGTGGGATACAAACAACGCTATCTCCTTATGTGGGATACAAACAACGCTATCTCCTTGTGTGGGATACAAACAAAATTATCTCCTTGTGTAGGATACAAGTAACTTTTCTCCCCTTGTGTGGGACGCTCAGTTAATTACTATTTATATTAGATGTAACAAGCGTACTAAACGAAACTCTATCACGAAAGTCCCTACTTACGATACCGATTAGTCGTGGCGAACGGGTTATTAGTTGATAGCGCTATTTAGGTTTCACCAACCTCATACCGTGCCTTTTGAGGATTGGTGTGAACTAATTGACTCAGGCAAAACCATCAATGATAATAAACATTGACAAAACGGGGCAAACAAACATCTGGTCACAGAGTATTCGGTATAACGCAGTTTAGTAGCTTACATATAGGGTAGCTCCCCATGGCATGATATATATGAGTAACTTAAATACTTAAACAAGTTTTTGGAATTAAAACTGGGCAACTTATGAACTCGTCAACTTTATGTTGACACCCTACTACATGCTTTGCAGGTACACAGTGGCCTAGGAGCTTGCAGCTTGGGGATGTGTAGTGGATGCCTTGACCCGTGTGTTGGGTTCTTTTTATAATTATAAACTGTGAAACTTGTGTTTTGAACCACTTTACTTATGCTTCCGTTGTTCCCTTAAAAATATTGTTTGGACTTAAAAACTTTGGACTTAAACTTTGATTGTCACTAATCGTATTGGTTTGGTGAAACTATTTTACTATTATTATAATTGTTCACTATGATTGGTGGTTGGATCCCGGTCAGTCACACGCCTCGCGGTAGTACTCCGCATGTGGGAAATTGAGGGTGTGACAGATTGGATCCTAATTTCATCACCGATTTGGGTTTAGGTTGTTTGAAAGAACCCTCTTCCACTCTCTTGCATCCATAGACACACACACACACACATAAAAGTGCATAATTTTGACCCCAATTTCTGTTTGTTGACCATTTTATAAACTTTCAAGGAATGTCACCAATGGTACTTACACTTTCATTCCTTCCTTGTACTTAACAACCCTAATTTAACTAAGTTAAGTTACCTAGTTATTTCATGTCATGACATAACATAAGAGAACTTACTCGCAAATAAAAATATCCAAATTTTGGGGCGTTACAGGATATCATGTCCATCTTCTTTTCATTAACTAAAATAAACTAGTGGCTATCACTTACCAAGATAAACTAGTGGCATAATAGTCAGTTGGCTCACTATAATATCATCTATCTTGTAGGCTCACTATAATACCATCTATCTTGCAAAACAATTTAATCATACACGAACTAAAGACTTGTGATAATCTTGCAAACCAATTAACCAACATTCATTGTGTACAAATATGAAATTGCTAAAATTAAACACATAATCATACAAGTTAAATTATATAGAAGAGATTGTATAATTGATCATTGTTAAAATTAAATTAAATGGTAACTTGTCTATCCCCAACTAGGTTTTTACCCGTTGCCGCGTTGCGGCAACTTAAAAGAAAACGTCAGTACACCTCAAAACGACACCTACTTCTGCAAGAACATAAAATGTGAATTAGGAAATGAATTTTCTGAAAAGAATCCTGAATCACGGGATTTTCAATTTTTGAAATCAAATTGTAAGGAAATTACGATAATACCTCACTTCAATAGAAAAATACTATAATAACTCACTATTTTAACTGCTAAAGCCATCATAACTTGAAGCAATTTGAAAGAAAACGTAATTGTGGTACATATAAGTTCTTGAATAAGTTTTGTACATGATATTCTTTTAATTGCAGTAGTATCTTTTCCTTTGGTTGTAAGAAAACCTCTTCCACCAACTTTGACTTTATAAGTTGCTGTGAGAATCGAAGGCCACCAAGAAAATGAGTTTTCTTAACAGAATCTTGAGCCCCAAAAATTTAAGAACAGAAAGTAACACTCTGTAACAACAGGAAATGAATAGATAAATACGACAATAACGCATTGTTCTAACCTCAATGAAGTCGCACAGAGCCACGTCATACGTTATTTATATTGTTATGCAACAAAACGTAAACCAAAATGTGTAGAATAACATTGGTTCTAAATACTCACTAAATCCGTAAAAAAAAGCCTAGATTTTTAAAAGTTAAATATGATTCAGACCATACATGTAAATGTGAAATTCCACATCAGTTGACAAATGTCACCTTTCAGACCATAATCGCCGTCAACCAGCTAGCTTCGAATGATTTCACAATGATGATAGATAACAAAGTAAAATTAAAAAAAACCGATACTTTTTTGAACCCAATAGCTGTTATGCCATATCAAAGAATCAATAATCATTAACATATACGAACTTGAAAATTTCAATAACATAAACGGGTTCTTTGTGCACCAAAAGGTGGGAATGTCAATGACATGGGTGGTGTTAGATTGTGGAGCCAACCAGATCTACGAAGAGAGCCAGAGCCACAATTTCTTCATCTGTTTGGGTTGTAGACGTGTGGCGGGAAGAAAAATCAAAGGGATATAATGTACACATCAAGTTCTTTGTCCAAATCATTGATAGCCACGTTATAGGCCTGAATTGGAGAAGACTGGCTAATTGTATGGACCTGTCAAGCTAATGCACATTAAATCATGATTTTAACTTAAACTCAAAGAAAGAATAAATTACCCGTCAAAATCATACAAAGTGTATCATAATGTATTAAAATCCCTACGGTACTTACACGAACAATGATTATGTACTAAAGAGGGTGTGGAAGTTTGTAACCAGCAAAAAGAACATTCACATCCCTATGCAACTTCCTGTTCATACGATACAACTTTATACGACCCACGAATATTAGGAGTTTTAAACCAGGATTGAAAGTGAACTGACATATAACCATTGAGATAATTGGTTGCTTACATGCGAACGATGTTTCCTATAGTGTGATCTTCTCTCTCAACACTGAATGAATCTGCATGCATGATTTTTGTGTCCCTTTCACAGGAAACCCTATAAATCCATTAATTTACACAACACAGTCGATATGAGGACTAAAATAATATAAAGGCTATGTATAACATTAAAGAAAGTTCATAGGCTTTTTTTTAAGTGTACTTCTTTCGCGCTGGTGAGGCACACAGAAAAGCGGTTTGAGAACGCTTGTATATGGGAATTTTGAATGTTGTACATATATCTTTTTACGTTGTACATGTAGATGATTTATGTTTAAGTCATATAAAGCTATAGCTAAATTTTGAAAGGATGCTAAAAACATATGAAAATATAAACAAATATGTATATAAATACCTTGCGCCTAGAGTATGGAAAGCGGTGCAATATGCGCCTAGGCTCAGAGCCTATCGCATTAGTGCACCTTGCCCTTTTCTAAACCAAATTGCACTTTAAATGTGCAATTCATATCTTCCCAACAAATGAATAAAACTGTCAAAAACAACAACGTTATAGGAAATTAATAGTTTAATTTAATTGAACTCACCTCCTACAGAGATTGTGAGGGCAATTAAACCCTAAGTTATTAGATTTCTAGCTAAATTCCAAAGGATACCATTCAGAAAATTGAAATATGCAGCTGATCAAATTAGTCCCATCACGATTCAATGCCAATATTGTCTCTCAACAACAACAACTCTTCCGGTTTGCAGGCTCCACCAACATGATACCTTCATTAAACCGCCCAAATTGAATAGCAAACAAATATAAAACGCATATAACTATGGATGAATAATCGAGATAGTTACTATTATTATTAAAAATATAATTTGTACACAGAGGTTTCATACAAAATCATTACATCACTAATTTTCTAGACGATGAAGTACTTACAAGTTTGTATAATCTGCTTCATTGAACCGCTCATTAAGAGCCATCTAGGTGATTAGGATTTTACCCTCTACTTGATCTGTTTGGAAACCAAATGTGTTTTTAAAAACTTTGTAGTGTGTTAAGAAAAATGTGTTAAATTTATAAAATTGGATACTACTACTGTAGGATATACACAGTGAGTAGAGTTGAATGATTTCTCGAATTGCTCTTTTAGACTTCATTGAGAAGTTAGTTAATTACTTAGATGGTTAGCCACTTAGCCTCTCAATGCATTGGTGGTACTTGGTAAAGCGATATATGATTGAAAGCCCTTGTATTTCATTAGTGGGGTGTTTCATAAAACATGGTCCGCCTATTAAAAGATGTATTAAAAACCAAATAATCTAAACCATGTAAATCTAAAGCATATAACAGAATTTCATCGAACAAATTCTTAATCGTATCATATGAACATACAATAAATAGATCATTCAAATTTCAATCAATTCACACATAAAGAGCCCTAACACACTGCACGAAATCACCGATCCAAGAAAAAACAATTAAAAACCTAATAATCTAAAGAAGATAATAAAATCATATCAAACAAATCCTCAATCAATTAGCAAATTAAATAATGATAATCACCTTTGCTAAAATAAAATCTGTGTCGAACGCCATCGCTGGGGTGATCGATCGGCCGCACGTCATCATAGTAGAGCTATCCTGCACTCCTTCTCTCTCTGTTGTGCGAATCTGCCGCTAATTTCGATATGTTTTACGTAGGTTTGAAGGAGGACGGGTGGTGGTTGTAGGAGGCGACAGCCTTGAGCTTTTAGAGAGAGAAAGTGATGCTGATGCTTATTGAGGTGGATGTTTAGAATCAATCAAGAAAGGGGTTTATGGAGGAAGAGGCCATGTGTAGGATGAGAAGAATGCCCACCGTCGCATGGATCACAAAAGAAGAATGCATAGTGTGACAACCCGAAATTTCAATAGTTCTGGTATTGATTCATGTTCACATCTTATACGTTGGTGTAGCCTGTGCGTACGTAAATTAATCAGTAAATTAATCATTGAGTGTGTTTGATTTTTACTTGAATTAGTTATGGGTTTAATTGTTTAATATGTGAATTAGTTATGAGCCTAATTGTTAATATGTGAACGATATAAGTTGGCATACGTTATGCTATTGGATCACGCAAACACTCCGGGTCGCACATTCCGTCACCACCGCACACTCCCTTGCCCGTTGGGTGTTTGGGCTCGGCCCAAAACCTCTCGTAATAAGGCTCCGCCGCACGACTCAAGCAAAGCCCAAAAGCTTGGCCCGAATCACCTCCCTTACGCGTATAAAGGCATGAGTTGTGGGCAACCCTTTTTACTTATCAAAACAAGTATAATACAAAATCCTAGCCCCTCCCTTATTCTCTTTGGAAGTGGATGACCACCCTCTCAGCCGGAGCTCTCATTTCTGGTGCGAAGCATCCTTTTTCCTCATTCAACACACTTCGGTAAATTTCACGGCCCCCGACCCCACCCTGGGAGCGAGAGCCGTGAACCAGTCAAGTGGTACCGGTGTTTATTAATTACGCAGCGGAAAATTTTTAATCAGGATCGTAGTTAGGAAATAATTTCAGAGTTTGTAAAACACCAAACTTTTAATATTTAAACAAATGGGATAAACCCCATATTCCATTCAATTGTTTTCATCGGGATAAACCCAAATAAATAAAACATATATTTCTTCCTTTTATTCAGGTATTTATAGCCACTTTATTTAAGCATTCAGTGCTCCATAGCTGGCTTCTATTATCTTTATAGCAAGTTACCTGAAACACGTTTTGAAAACATTTTATCAGTAATAAATACTAGCGAGTTCATTCCATTTTTTATAAAAAAAAATATATTGTTATACTTTACAGCATCAAGGTTTTTATATTTGTTTATATTTACCCCAAAACTCCAACAGTATTTGTCACATGGTGGCAGTTCCGATGTGACAGTGGTCATATCACTCATTGGCTCACTTTCGTCCAATAGTGAATTTATCAAGTAATTATATATAAAATATATCTTATTATGATTCAATGGTATCGGTCACTAGGCGATTCCCGTTACGGTGGTCAAATCACTGTTGATCATTCTTTCAACTAGTGACTCTGGTCATATCACTGTTGATCATTATTTCAACTAGTGATTCTGGTCATAACACTGTTGATCGTTCTCTCAACTAGTGACTGGGGTCGTATCACTGTTGATCATTCTCTCAACTAGTGATTTTGGTCATAACACTGTTGATCATTCTCTCAACTAGTGCCTTTGGTCATGTCACTGTTGATCATTCTCTCAACTAGTGACTCTGGTCATATCACTGTTGATCATTCTCTCAACTAGTGATTCTGGACTTAGTAGTGTCCCGTGACATTACTTTTTCAAATATATTTTCTATGGCACAAAATCACTTAGCCCAGAAAATGAAATATATCATTTTCTGTTAAACTACTATAACTTATCAAATATAATATATTAATTAAATAATTGTAATATTATTATTTAATATATTAACGTAACTAAGATTAAAATATAATCTTAGTATATTAAAAGTAGAATATATTATTTTTGACATATTTTATTATGATATACATTTATGTCAAATATAACATGTAATAATTTAGTATATTACATATTATATTATATTTGTAGAAAATATATGAAGTTTAATAATCTAGTAAAATATATTTAAGTCTTTTTCTTTTTCATTGTTTATATATAAGTTTATTCATCATGTCAATTTGATTTGACAAACTTGGCCTAGTTAGGTGTCCCAAACCAACCGCATAACATTGCCCATTCCATATATCTTATATAGATTTATAAGATATATTCAATATTTAAAAATTGTAATGTAAAAATAATATTAGTTATAGGCTATGGCTACTGGGGCATAATTCCCCCGTGCTTGTGGTCATGCTACTATTGGCTAACTTTTTTAGCCAATAGTAACGAGGGTCAAGTAATGTATAAAATCCCACATATTGGTAACTATTGTATAATATAAAAACTTAATCACTGTAAGTATATCTAATAAACATTTAGGGTTTTGGAAAGCATTTTTAAATATAATTGTATCACAAAAAGGTGATAAAAGTGTGAGAAAAGAGAATGGACTCACTTTGTAACTTTAGGGTTCAACTAGAAAGCCTCCTGGTAGAATCTTGGGTATAACTTATGGGCTATTTTAAATATATATATATATATATATATATATATATATATATATATATATATATATATATATTGCACTCGTGTTAAGTATAATAACCCTAATTCAACCTTATCCCTATGTCACGAGACAGAACCCTAACGAACTTAGTCGGGAAGAGCCTTGACATGCGTTATGGGGCTCCAGATCAATCGGAAAGGGTATCAGTGATCGGGAGTTAAAACACTTAAAACGGGGCAGTGCTTTATTATTATTATAAATAAAAAATAAACAATTATATAAATTTTAGAGAGAGAACGAGAGCTAGGCAAAAAGAAAGAAACAAAGTACAAACGAAAAGTGTGAAATAGCGTTCTATTTATACTCATAAATTTACTTATGGTGCACGAAAAAATCGATCCTCGTATGCTGTCTACGTGTGCTTTCAATTTTCATCTTTTTTTTTTGAACGGCAAGGTGTCACAATTTTTTGGGTGCGAGACACCCCACACCCCCCCTCATTGGGGAGGCCCGTCGCCCCACTCCGGCCAGACGTGAGTGTCTTAACCGTGCCCCAGCTGGCATCAGAGTGTGACCGGCGTCCAAAGGAAAAACCCCACAGGTGCCTCGCCCATCGTAGGACTTGACGGGTTGAGAGCCGCCACAGAGGGGAATAAACCGCCTCAAGTGGGGATCGAACCCGGGCATCATGGGTAAAACCCTGGTGCCTCCCCTGCAGCCTGTGGGGATCGAACCGGAGACCTCATGAAGAGGAGGCCAGTCTCTCCACCACTGGGCTGCAAGCTCATTGGCTCAATTTTCATCTTTTAATTTCTTATATTATCATTTCATTCTCACCTTTTCATATACAGACACGTATACTCACAAATTCATTCAATTTCAATTGAATTGTAACTTGTAAGTTAACTATTATTATTATATTATTATAATTAATTCAGCTGCTTCACTTATTTGGCGCTTATAACTTCTAAAATATAACGTTTTATAAAACAATGAATATGTCTTTAGAACGAGAATAATCTTATCTACATTTTGAACCAATTTCATTAAAAATGGAGTAGGTTCAAATATAATGTATTTTTATAATTTAATTATTAAACGGTTCGTAGGCCTGTCTAGGTACTTCATATTTCTAACAGTCAACTTACCCGTAATCTACCCGTCTAATAATATAAGCTTTATATACTTTATTTTAATATAGAAAATAGAAATGTCACACATATACAAGCCAATTAATTAGTATAAAATTCCAACCAATTATATATAAAATAGTTTTTTTAAAACTATATGGGTCGAATAATTATATTAAAAATAAAATTTAGTTACTAATGGTTAATAAATTTAAACAAACCTATAATTCTTATATGATAAAAAATGGGAATGTTACAGTAAATCTCTCGGTTAGTTTAAACTCATTCGTTTTAATCCTTGACTAAATGATCACGGCCATGTATTAATGTGATTAGATAAATTGCATGAATAATCATGATTCTCATGCAACCTAGGATTTTTGCTGCTGTAGATTTTAGAAAGGCATGATAATACCATATAGCGATTTAGGAACCAAGGATGCACCACGATTTCTGTGAACTGATATGGTTGATGGATTTGAATGTTTATATATGTTAAACTTCTTGTTATCATTGATGTGTACGAATAGTGATGCATGATAGTTGATGAATTTTTTTGTGATATTGAAGTGATTGATGAACTGTAGTAATATAAACTTATTAGGGGTGATTTGTTTATGCTTTCATATTATTCGATATTAACTATTAATATTGGGTCGCACATGGGGGTGTTTGGTGACAAATAAACTGAGTAATGAGCATGATTAGTTCAATAGGGTTTCATGTGAAAGTTATGGGAAGTTGTGAATTTCGTAAACTGTGATAATTGTCATGAGCAAATTAATGGCTATTGTTGTTTAGTAGTGCATGAAAGCTAGGATTGTATGATGATGGGTACAAGAATGATAAGTAAATCTGATTTGTAAAATGAGTATAATGAATCTTATGTTAACAGATTGTTAGATCTAAGTCAGAAGGGGGTCATTGTTGATTTGTGAAAATATATGATTATGGTTTAGGGTCTGGTCGATAGGACTTGTATGATATTCAACTCATGTTCTTTGATTCATATGATGATTATGGGTGCAAAGGGATCTTGGTTGTCTGTTAGGAGACCCACAAGGAAACCATGGCGACGAAGGAATGATGTATTTCGTCCTATCTGGCCACGACGAAAGACAGATGTTTTGTCACCTATACATCGACGAAATACCCTGAGGTTTTGTCACAGGTTTCGCCATGGTAGTCGACGACGAAACATGATGTTTCGTCGGAATGCCAATTGAGAATAAATTAACAGAATGACTATTACAATATGTAACGTGTTTAATGTGAATTATTGGTTATACGATTTTGTTGGTACTTAATGTGAATAATCACTCGACAGTTGAATGTTACTGCATGATGTGTACGTGGAATGTGGACTAACATGAAAACTGAGTAGTTGTTACGTATCATACGGTGTTCTGCGATGTATACAAACTGTGAATGGTGAACTTATCTGTTATGTGTGTTATGAATATTTGGTATCTTGTTATGCGATGATCCTTGTTACGAATACACACTATGAACATACGTGAACAACGTGAACGTAAACTGATTTCGTGTACATAAACATTATAGGCTTTGACTGATTTAGTGTGTGCGAGTAACTAGTCATACCGAGCAAACCAAGGTGAGTTCACTGCTCTTTTTCCAAGCATGTGTCCCGGGGAGGGACATCTGGTAAATGTTCCGGGGAGGAATGTCAGGTAATGGGTTTGGCTGGAATGTTAAACCTGGGTTGTTGGTTAATACACGTCTATAACTATCACTCAAGTCCCTCCTACCGATTGTTGCTTGTAGGGCAACGGGGTATTAGTTAATAGCGCTATTAGGTTTGGCACCCTCACACCGCACCGAGGAGGTCGGGAGTGAACTAATGACCCCCATGTTGACCATTGCTTTGATAGAGGCATTGGGGTTTAGGGCAAATAATCTGGAGCCATCGGTGGTAAGCGTGTGATTAACAACATCGAATCTGTTAAACGTTTTAATCTGGTAACTGGTAACTAAACACGTTAATAAACTTTGAACTCACCAGCGTTATCTGACACACTTGTCTGCATGCTTGAAAGTCTATAGGTTTATATCATTGGGACTTGCTGTCTGGGATGCTGGAGTGGTCATGGGTCGAGATACATGGAATCGTAATACAAGCCTAATGGTTTATGTACACATGGTTTATGAAACACTTAACAAATGAGTTATGCTTCCGCTGTATACAATGAATGATATGTAACGTTTTGTAATACTTTATGTTAATGAATGAAAGCTTTATTTAAACAAATGTATGAGTTCAATGTGATTGGTGGCTAAGATCCTGGTACGTCACACGCCCGCGGTGTTTCCGCAAGTGGTATTTTGGGGGTGTGACAGTTTGGTATCAGAGCCACTGGTTATAGTGAACTTGGATTTTAAAAATGTTTTTATAAAACCGGACTATAACCGAACAGTTCTGAATACACGAATACGACCATGACACTCAGCTCCAGATTGCAAGGTCCGTCTCTCATTTACTCATTGTACTGCATAACTAGTAAACACTTACATATGATATGACTCATGTTTGGAGATGTTCTTTGTTTGTTTGCTATTCGAGTCTGAGGAACCATTTGACATGAGTTAGGAGGAACTGAGATGAGCATGCAAATCGCAATATTATTGTGGGTGCACACATAATAATAATGTGGGGTGTATGTGAGTCCCAGTGAGGCTTAACAAGTGAAAAAGGGATTCCGTTCCGTTGTTTGATCGATGTGAAACGTAACAAGTCTACAGGAGTCATAGCAGTGATTTTCTCCTACTCGAATATGACCTTTTCACCTCCCTCTGAATTCTTACGAATCTTGATGCTATCGAGTATTACCTGAACCCCTATCTGAACGCCTAGCGAACTGTGTAAAGTGTTAGGTGCTTGTACGAACGTCCCTAAGTTGGATGTCCCAGCGACAAATGATTGGTCTATACCTTTCTCACTTCTCTTCGTTTGCTGGAACTCAACGTGTTAACGCCATAGATCCCGAAGTACGGTCACTTCTGCAACACTCTAGAAACATACCATGTACTACTCAATCAACTTGCGAGAACGATGGACAAGAGGATGAGCGTGGTGCCTTACCGACCTCAGTATTAGAACGACCCTGATTACCGGCGACGAACACCAGCAAATTGACTTCAATCGAATCCTTAACCCTAGTCAGCGACTTATGGAAGTCAATTCCTACGAAATAATCGGGACATAAACAATGACAATTGACTATGGTGTGGAATGTGTAACTGCCAGCACAATGAGAAGCGCCTTAGGACGTAACACAGAATGTGAAAAGATGGACCCTGTTAGTGAGAGATCGTAGGGCTCCGTTTCAAGCAACGACATTAGAAGCAACAGTCATGGCAACATCAAGGTACTCGTAAATCGTAGCCTACAGTATGGAAATGCAGGTGCCTACGACATGGATTGGCCGTTGTTAAATTAAGACGACAACAACCAAGGGAACGAAAACAACAACACTGGAAATGATGCTCGTGGAAGGGCAATTAGGATTGGCGTGGGCGACGCCAGGAATATAGCAACATGGTGGGCTGCACGTTCTTGGTAACTAATCGCTTCGTCTCTGTGCTGTTTAACCCGGATGCTTCTTGGAACCAAACTTGTTGTGCAATCGGTTGATGGCAAGTCAATTGAAGCCTCATACGTTCATTGGGATGCAAACTCGACCTTGTGGGACAAGTGTTCGACATAGACCTTCCTTTTTGCTATCCTTGATAGTTTCGATGCAGTAGTTAGTGTGGATTGGTTATCCAGATATCGCGCAGATATACCTTGTGAGGAGAAAATTTTTGCGTATCCCTCTCCCTAGTGAAGAATCGTTATCTGTTCTAACGTGTCAAAGTGGTGTAAAGGTTAGCATCATTTCAACAATGAAGGCCCAGAAGTGTCTGCGGAAGGATTACCCTGCTGTGTTGGCAACCGTTACTAATGTTAAGACTAAGGAAAAGAGGATCGAGGATCCACCAATTGTTTGTGATTCCTCTTAGTGTGCTACTCGAGGAACTTCCAGGTTTACTTCCACAACTGATTAGGTAGAATCTCAGTGTGATCTCACGCCAGGGGCAGCCCTGATTACTCGTACTCCTTACCGTTTTGCACCAGGAGGGTTGCAAGAACTGTCTAATCAACTACAGGAACTGTTGGACAGGAATTTTGTCAAACCTAGTTTTTCGCTTTGGGGAGCCCCAGCTATATCCGGGAAGATAAGCCTTTTCGTATGTGTACTGATTATCGAGAACTCAACAAAGTGGCAGTCAAGAACCGTTTGCCTCGACCATGTATTGACAACCTGTAGACCAGTTGTGAGGGCCAAGCTCCCATTCGAGGATTGACTAACGAACGAACTATCATCAGATGGAAGTCCAAGGGGAGGATGTTCCCAAAACGGCATATCGAACGCAATGCGGCCATTGCGACTTTGTATTCCATGACCTTTGGGTTAATCAACACACCAGCAGCTTTATGGATCACATGAATCGACCGTGTTATTTGATGACATTTTGAATCATTTCCATGAGAAAGGAACATCATGGGCGGCATTTGTATCTTATTTTGGAGCTCCTGAGGGAGGAGCCACTCCGCACGAAGTCTTGTTGAATGTAACTTTTGTATCTTATTTTGGAACTCAACTCTACAATGCACTGAGCATCGTCTTTACCCGAGGGTACGGGTGATCTAGTGGTATACCATGATGGTTCGAATCAGAGTCCCAGTTACACGCCGATGCAACACGGGAAAGTGATGGCTTATGTAGTGGATTTACAAGAAGAATTGCACGAGTCACAACCTACGGTGGAAACCATGGTCTTTGGATTTAAGTGGGAGGCATTACTTAGATGGTACCAATGCATTACTTAGACCGATCACAAGGGCCTCCTGTGTATCGTTGTTTCGAAAGAGCTAAAGCATGCAATGACATCGCTGGATGGAACTTTTTACTACTGTGAAACCTGAATGTGCACGAGCTTTGTAGCTCACTAT
>JARYGA010037947.1:0-23231 GCA_030545235.1 Helianthus tuberosus
AGTCCCCAAAAAGACCACCCGTCACGTAGGCGCCACCTCACCAAGGGTGGATGATCATCCCCTTGGGGACTACCCAAGGGTGTGGAAGACTACTCAACCCCACAATAAAAATCAATATAATATGATATATATTAAAGGGGGAGAGAGAGAAAAGTCAGAGGGCCCCACCACATTGGCTCGTCTCCAACGTCTTGGAGGAGCTGGACGAGACGCGACGGAGCACCCAGGGGTGGTGTGCGACTACCCGGGCCGGAGGCGACGAGGGGGAGACGGACCCCATACCCTTCGGTCTAACAATTGCTTTTGCTTTTTTAGTTAGCATACTACACTTACACTTAGTCTTACAAGTTTACCAATCCGTCACCTCACAAACATCTTCAAAAAATTATTATTGAACCAAATTTGTTCCACTTTTTAAACACTTTCAAGCAGTTATTTTTTTTTTCTCAGGTCATCGACATGTATGTTATTTGTATATCATTCAATCTTTGGTTCTAAATAAATGTTACATGCTCATACTCAGTGGTTACTTACAGTACCTGCTTACAACCGGACAACTAGATTACAAATCGTCAACCCTTTTAACTTATTTATATAAATGGGTTAAACGGGTCATGTTCGGGTTGACTCGGGTTTTTTGTCTATTCATGTTAGGAGGGTTGAAATCTTTGACACAACTATAAATATGGGTCATTTCCGAGTTCCATAATTCAACTCATCAACCCGCAAACCATAGGCAAATCTTGAACTTAAAATTAGGGGCTCTCAAAATCCAATATTTTACACTACAAAAAAACCGAAGATTTTTTATTTAATTAATATTAAAAAGTGAAAAAACAGCCTGGCCCTAACGAAGTTCACCCAGTGTCACAAAGTTGACACACTTGACCCCCCCCCCCCCCCCAATATTTTAGAGTAGCGGAGGTCTAAAAATATTGCATCAATGTACTCAGTCAATATTGTTTATTCAATCAAGTCTTATATAGTAGTGTGCCATAATGTATCTTGTAGATAAAATTATTAATTTTAAATCCATAAAACTTGAAGACATCGGAGTTTAAAATTCATCATGAGCCCGGAAGAAAAGATGTTCAGAGAACCTCCAGTGTTCTTTAAGGTGGTGTTTGTTTTTTTGCCAGAAGCACTTCTGGCCACTTATGTCTGCGCCGCGCAGACGCGCGCAGACGTTTGGATGCTGCAGCTTGTTTGTTTTCTCGCAGACCTTTCATTAAAAAAGGTCTGCGAGACCTCTTCACCACGCAGACAATGACCCAAGTCTTCTTGGCACAAACATTAACCTCTTCTTGGCACAGAGGTCTTCTTCCACACCTCCACCCCCACATCCTTGCCACAACCACCGTCACCAACACCCACATGCCATCACACCCCACCTGCAACCACCATCCACATGCCACAACCCCCATCTACTCCCGCCGGCCACCACCACAACTACCGTCACCACCACCCACCTGCAACTACCAACACCACCATCCACCTGCCACCACAACCACCATGAAAACCCCTCAAATCCAAAAACCCACTCAAAATCCCCAAATTCAACAGGCATCTTGCAGGAGGAAGGGACTAGAACTTACCGGCTTTAAGAAGAAACACCCACCAACCAACCATCAACACCTGAAACGCCACTCGTTGCCGTCGATTTCGCCGTGCCGTTGCCGGCATCACTTTCTCTCTCCTAGCGTCTCTCTCTCTTCTCGCGTCTTATTCAGATCTGCAAACCCTCTTCGGTGGTGGTGGTTGTGGTGTAGTGGTAACGGTGGTGGCGGTGGTGTAGAGGTGACGGTGGTGGTTGTGGTTCGGTGCTGGTGGAAGATGAAGCAGAGAGAGAGGAGAAGAGAGGTCTGTGTGTTTGTGTGTGAGAAGAGAAGAGAAGGTTTTTGTAGAAAAAAAAAACAAACCCTCTTCTCCTTGCAGACTGCAGACATTTGGTCCACCTCTTCTCCTGCAGATACCTGCAGATGTGGTCCGCAGACTGCAGACCTTTTCCCGCAGAAAAAACAAACAGCACCTAAGATTGATGGAGGATTTTGTAACACCTCGTAAAATCGTGTCCAATTATGTGAAGACACGTGTCCTAAACCCTAAACGTGTAAAATATTGATTGAAGGACTAAAGTTGACAAACAAGGAAAATACGTATGCGGAGGGACTAAAAGTGTCAACATGCTAAACTTATGCCTCTGATTGACCTTACACGATGTTCGTATTCTCAAACAAGTGAATTATTGGACATGAGAAAGCATTTGTGAAAACAATTGAAAGTTTACAAGATATAGGGGTTAAATGTGTCAACTTGTTAATTCTTACCTCTGAGTGACCTTTTAACGAACCCAGGGCTTTGTAATGTTCGATTATACTCTCCATAATACGTGATAACGAATTCACAAAGTTTCGGTATCGTTATGTGATAGTTATGTAAAATTTCAAGAAGTAGGGTTAAAAGCGTTAACGAGAGAAACTAGTGTATTCGGGTGACTTTTAACCGAACAAAAGCCTAACAGTGTTTATTTAAACCTTCAAGATCCTTAAAAACTAACTTTAGGGGCCACGAATGTCAAAAATGAAAGTTATAAGGACCAGGGACTGAAACTGCCAAGTTTGAAACTTGTTTTAACTGGATGAGAGGAGAGTCGCAACCTGCGAAGACTTAAGTCTTCTCTTTTGCGGCCCACGAGAAAGTGCCCAGTAAGCAAAAAGTGGACAGCTGCATGTTTCAGCCTTGTTACCCACACAAACCGACATTACATGCCTGAAACTCGAAACCAGGGATCATTTGATGGTATTTACTGACACTAGGACACCTGGAATGATCTGAGAATGAGCAAAAACACATGGGTTAATCCTAGAACTTCATGAATCAGTATAAATAGGTGCCTTGTTGCTTCACTTGAACTTGCACCTTTCAAAAATCATCTCTTCTCACTTCTCTGAGGTTCCTGATCAAAAAGGAAGTTCCTTCTAGTTTAATCTTCGAGCTAGGACCCTTTGTAAGTGTCCTTAGCCACTCTAGTTTGGTTTTTATGTGTTTAAAGACCGAAAGTCAAAGTTGCCGCAAAACGGATTTGACCTTCGGTTTAGACCTAAATGGTCCAGCCATTGTTCGAGACGAATATGGCTACGTGATCATAATTAGGCAATGTTTTAAAAACCGGTTTTTAAATCAAACCGGATTAGGCTAAAAAATGGTTCAACCGGTTGAACCAGGTTATACCGAGCGGTTCAACCGGGTTGACTAGCTAACTCTATAATTTCATAAATTACAACACCAATTCAAAAGTTAATCGAAAAAATGCATGATTACATATTAAAATATGATCCAAAAGTAAATCCATAATAAAAAATAATCCAAAAGATAATCGAAAATTATTCAGTTTTCCAACAAGCTCTTTTAAATGAAAGTGTACGATATGTTTAAGCCATTTGAATGTTGAATGCATCAACTATTTTCGTTTCATACAATATTAAATAAGAACTTTTAGTTACGAATAATCATAATATATAAAAATTACGTAATATAAGTAACATATATAATAAAAATAAGTAACAACTCAAACTAAAATAACTCTGGGCCGGTACCGGTATTACATTTCAAACCGGTATACCGGATATTACCGCCGGTACAAACCTTATGCCGTTTCACTTATTTACCGGGGTGTTTCGTACCGGATTTACATCTGGAAACGGTAATACCGGTATAACCGGCCAGTATTTACTGGTTTTTAAAACATTGTAATTAGGTAGATGTTAATCCCTCAAAAGGTCACCTCCTAATTATCACGTTTACTTAGTTAATTGTCGGGTCAAAGTAATTAATCAAAAAGTCAAACTAGTCAGATTTTTAAGTAATAACCAAAACTGATAATGTAGAGGTTATAAATCATATTTTTATCACTTAAAAAACTTGGTAAATAATATTAGAACGTGTCTAAACATGTTCAACCCGACAATTCTAAGTTTAAGCTCGGTTCGCAACCGAAAGTCGCAAAAGTTTGACTTTTGCTTTAACTTTCAGTTCTGACCCAATTTAGCTTAATTCCTTTATGTTTTAAGCTTTCATTGTGACCATATAATGTTGTAGTATAACCCTCTGAGGTTATATTATATGGTCACTTAGTAATCTGAATTATATGCATCATTTCCGTTATTATGCTTAATCTTGACTAATATGCCCTTATGGTCAAAAATTAAGATTTTCAAATAAATGAGCATGCAAATAAGTTAGGTACTGATTTGTAAACATGTCTAAAATATCTTGACAATACATTCAGGTCTCAAACTGATGTTATGCAATTTATCGTAAATTAAGCTTTTATAAAGACTAAAATACCCTTTGGTGTATAAACCATGTTTAAAACATAAATTTGACTCAAAACTCATTACCTACTGTTGTGATAATATTTTTAGGGATTTTTGAAATGTTGGGTCAGATTATATACTGAACTTAACATTGAGTTCTTGTATAAACTCTATAATTGACGATAACGCCCTTTTTGCAAATAAAATGTGTTTTTACATATGATTAACATGCAAAACCTTTTCCTACTGAACTAATATGAAAAATAAAATATTTTGACCATCCAAGGCTAGTCAAAATCTCAGAATCACAAAAACTTTACAAATATCGTCAATTATCGACTTTTACGCTAATTAAGTGCATAGTATGGTTTAAAACCATATTTAGCACCCAAGACTTATTACATACTGAAATTATAAATGATTTTTAATATTTTTACAGTAAGTATAAGTCATTAGCCTAGCATTTTATTTATTAAAATTTCAACAAAAAGAGAAGCGACACTTTTCTAGTTGAATCATTAGCCTAGCGTTTTATTTATTAAAATTAAATAAAAAAATCAATAAAATAAGAAAACATGTTCATTTCCTATACATACATTTACTAAATGGGGGAATAGTGTCAGACAGCTGTCTGGCACTCCCCTATTAGACCAACCAGTTTATTATTTTATATCCATTTTAAAATTTCGTTTCTGCTCCTCATTAAAATTATCGTTTTGCCCCCAGCTCAAAATAAAATCACGCTTTTGTACCCCTCTCAAAATTACGATTTTATCCTCAATTCAAAATTACGATTTTGCCTGACACTCCCCCATTGGACCAACCAGATTATTATTTTATATCCATTTTAAAATTACGTTTTTGCCCCCCAGCTCAAAATAAAATTACGCTTTTTGCCCCCAGCTTAAAATTACGATTTTTCACTCGATTTAAAATAAAATTGTGGTTTTGCCCTCAGCTCAGAATTACCTTTTCGCCCCCCAGTTCAATTTAAAATTATGTTTTTTGCCCCCAGCTAAAAATTACGATTTTGGCGTCTGTTCAAAAATGTGATTTTTCTCCATTTAAAAAATTATGATTTCGTCCTTAGTTCAAAATTACGTTTTTTCCCTAGTTCAAAATAAAATTATGCTTTTGCCCCCAACTCAAAATTATGATTTTGCCCTCGGTTAAAAATAAAATTGTTGTTTTGCCTCCAGCTTAAAACTACGATTGTGCTCTTAGTTCAAATTTATATTACGCTGTTACCCCAAGTTCAAAATTACGAATTTGCCACTGTGAAAATTTACAATTTTGTCCCTGGTTCAAATTTACAATACTGCCATCACTTTAGCTTTTGGCAAATTACGATTTTACCCCAGTCAAAAAATACAACTTTCCCTCAGTTAAAAATTACAATATTGCCATTGTTTTAGTTTTTTTTTATCAAAACTATAAAAGTGCTTTGTTTTAATTGGTTTCCTCGATTTAATTGTTTTTCGTGTCAATGAACTGCCTAACACTCGCTCATTATTCGGCCATCGCCCCGCAACGCGGGCGAGGCATCCACTAGTTAGTTAAAAAAAGGCAATTACAACAATTAAAAAAAACATAGATAAACTTGAAATAAAATATTTCAATACCCCTAAAAGGTGCCAGACCATCAATTTTCCGCTATTTCACGTTTACATTATATTATATTATCTTACAGAGTTAGGATCCTTAAAAAAATGCCAAAAGTGTGAGAAAGGTAAGAAAGAATCTCAGCCATTAGATCTTTTGATCTAATATTTGAGATCAATAGGGACCAAATTTTAAAATATTTTTGTTAATTTGGACTGAATTGAAATATATAGGGGCAATTGTGTCTTTTTATCTTCATTTTGTAAATCAAAATCCCTGCAATTTCGTGAGAATCTCTCATACGTTCCCAATTTGTCTCTCTCTCTCTCTCTCTTCTTCCATATTCAATCCTCAATAAAAAAAAAACATCGATCTGGTTGCCGGCATCAGAAACACCGCTGAAATCGTAGTCTTCTGCCATTATCGATCTGGTGCGGAATGCGAACCCTCACCACCACCGTTCCTGTTCGTCTTGCTACACCGGAGTCACGATCGTCGCTCCTGTTAAAGCTATCGCCTTTGCCTCTGTGTTTCTGATTGTTCGCCGGTTAGTCGCCGGAGACAGTGACGGACTGACGGAAATCTCTTTGCCGGTCTGATCTGACGCTTGTTGACATTTAAACGGACTGATCTCGCCGGTTTCTTTTCTGAATGGTGTTATTTTGTTTCTGAATGGTGTTATTTTCTTTTTCTGAATGGTGTTATATTTATTTACTGAATGGTGTTATATTCTTGTACTGAATGATGTTATATTATTTACTAAATGATGTTATTTTGTTTACTGAATGATGTTATTTTTTGTTTACTGGATGGTGTTTTTTGTTTCTGAATGGTGTTATTTTGTTTCTGAATGGTGTTATTTTTTGTTTACTGAATGGTGTTATATCTTGTACTGAATGGTGTTATTTTGTGTACTGAATGGTGTTATATTTTTGTTTACTGAATGGTGTTATATTTTTTTTTTGTAAAAACACCATGAATTGAACTATGAATTTATTTAAAACACCATGTCATGAACATGCTCTGATTCTGTGAATGATGCAAAAAAAATTAAAATGAATGATGTTATGGACGGTTATAAGAGCATTCACATTCTATCCATCAAAATATGTGTGGGGGAGTTTTTATATTATAAAGGGTATAAAAAGTGGTTTTGAGTGGAGGAGAGAGAAAATGTTACTGTTCATCTGTATATTTGGGGGGACACTGTTCACCCAGTATAATTTTTTTAATATATATTGAAAGTGGTTGTGAGTGAAGGAGAGAGAAAAATGTGATGATAATATTATTTAATTGAAAATGAGAGAGAAAAAGTATTTGTTTTTAGTGAAAATATATTGATATAGGAGTTGTTTTTTAGTGGAATGTATGTATAATTTGATGGTTTGGATGTGAATGCTCTAAGTCCTTAAATCAAGGATTTTCTCTCTCCAAATCCTTAAATCAAGGATTACCATATTTGAATTTGTTAATGCATTTACAATTATACCCTTTTCAATTAATTTAGATCTAATGGTTGAGATTCTTTCTTATCTTTCTCACACTTTTGGTCTTTTTTACAATAACTCACATTTACCAAATGGGAGAATAGTGTCAGGCAGCTGCCTGACACTCCCCCCATTGGACCAACAAGTTTACTATTTTATATTCATTTTTATAATTATATTTTTGCACCTGTTTAAAATTACCGTTTTACCCCAGCTCAAAATAAATTACCCTTTTGTCCCTATTTCAAAATTACGATTTTGCCCTCAACTCAAAATTTGCAACCCATTTTTAATTTAATTTTATTTCCAGTTTAAAATTACGCTTTCGTCCTTCGTTTAAAATTACGTTTTTACCCCCGTTCAAAATAAAATTATAATTTTGCCCCTAGCTCAAAATTACACTTTTACCCTCGGTTCAAAAACTCATTTTTAATTTTGTTCCCAGTTTAAAATTACGGTTTCGCCCTCCGTTTAAACTTACGTTTTTGCCCCAGTTCAAAATAAAATGTTGTTTTTCCCTCTAGTTCAAAATTACGATTCTGCCATCAGCTCAAAATTACGTTTTTCCCCACAGCTCAAAATTACGTTTTTGCCCACAGTTCAAAATAAAATTTTGTTTTCCTCCTAGCTCAAAATTATGATTTTGCTCTCAGTTTAAAATTATAATTTCGCCTCCAGGTCAAAATATAATTACGATTTTGCCCTCTGTACAAACATAAATGTTATGAGAGAGGAACATTCGACTAATTGCCCCGCAACGCGGGCGGGGCAAAAACTAGTTATACTACATAACAAGTTCAGTAAGTTCTTAGGAACAGTCCCGGTTTTCACCACCTACATTTTTCTGTCATCATCTTTTTTTCTTGGCAGTCTTGTGTTCTAACAATTTGCTAAAAATTACGACTTTGCCATTTGTTACATCAGAAATGACAATGGTAATGCTACAATGACAAGGTCGATCGCCACCAAGTTGCAAACGGTAAATCAGAAATTACAATGGTAATGCTACAACGACAAGGTCGATCGCCACCAAGTTGCAAACGATAATACAAAAAGGAGCTTCGCTGGCCGTAAACCTAGTCTCCATATGCATCATCAACTGTTAATTTATCAAGAAACAAAGGTTAAATCGAAAAGAGGTGACCGGATATCATGCTGGAACCCTAGATCTGTCACTGCATGTTACCGGAACCATCCTTATCGCCGGTGACTGGATTGCAACCAGATCTGAAGATGGGTTGGAAGACTGATTTTGGGTTTCCGACTCCGTACGAAATTGTCGACCCTCTTTCTCTCTCCAGGTCTCAACTGTGTTATATGCAATTGCAATTTGCAATGACAGAAAATGAGTTGTAAACGAAATGTTGCCTTTTCTTCTGTCGCAACCATCGCCGTCGGAGGTCATGACTTACGACTACTATGGCCGATGACGATTGATCTGAAAAGAATAATAAAACTGTAGAAAAAGTAAATAGAATTTTGGAGAGAGGTGAATGTGTTCATAGAAAAGAATGAAGATGATAAACAGAGAGAGACTAGAGAGGAGGGAAAGTGGCCGACAAAAGCAAGTGTCATGTAAACACTCAGCTACAATAATTCTCTTGAAGTTTTATCAGTTTTTATTTTTACCTTATCTATTCTTCTTTTCCGTAATACGGAGTAGTTTTTATTTTAATACATTTCTTGGAGCAAGCTAAATTTCTATTTAATACATCTCTTTGATGGAGTGTTATAGTAATCGCTAGTCGCTAGTCGGGCGACTGGATGGGGACTAGCGATTAATCAGGATTAATCGGAATTTATGGGGATTAATCGGGATTAATTTAATTAATTGGTGACTAATCGGGGATTAATTGGGGATTAATCGGCACCTAGTCGAGATTTTTACAACCATAACTATACTTAAGATATGAATTGACAGGTAAGTAAAAAAGGTAAAATTCTTAGCAATCTATTATATATAATAAATGAAAGGTGATTTGGGTCACTTGTCACTTAATTAGGGCATCACTTTCCACGTGTCACTTAATTAGGGCCTCATTTTTGCTTTTTCCCGCCCAACAGTGCCTTCTCCTTCTTATTTCCCTTTATTTACAAACCACTGATTTCATAAACAAGATGACCCACATTCACTTTTTGAAAGGTCTGCCCACATATACAAAAGGGCAAACCACTGATGAACCACTGCCCATATTCAAAATCTTGGCTCCAGATTCAAAATTCAAAACTCAAACCGGATACATATATAACCTACGTTGTTATTCTGGCTCCACTTTCAAAATTCAATCCACGCCCTCAAATCCAGAGCACCTCCTTCAGCTTCAAACCCTAAAACTCCATCCGTACAGAGACGATTCTTCATCAATTATCTTTCATCCCTACGATTTGAAACCGGATTTGATTAATCTCAACAAGGTAAGTTTTTATTTTATGATTCAGATTTTGTTTTTGAGATTTGAAACCGGATTTCATTAATCCAGAGCACCTCCTTCAGCTTCAAACCCTAATCGAAGTTTTTATTTTATGATTCAGATTTTGTTTTTGAGTTTTTATTTTATACAGGTGCAAACAGAAACCGATTCACTCAACGGCAGGTCTCCTTCAGGTGATTCATGTAATCAGTTCTATTCTACATTCTTATGTTTTAGGGTTTTGTTATTTGCTTAAATTTGTTGCACTTTGGTTTTGAATGATTGAGGCGGTTATTGTTGGTGAAGTTAAATGCTGTATGTGTATTATAAGATATAGATATAGATTACAGATTTAGATGAATGATTTGAAGAGATCAATAGAGTTAGGGTTGGGGAAGACGGTGGTGAGGTGGCAGTTGATGGTGGTGTCCTGGGTGTTGATGCTCCGTTACTTGGTTTTAATTTGAGTCAAGTTTTGGTGTTTTTTCAGCTCATTGAGTTTTACAAGTAGGTTCACATACGGGAACTTGAAGAAGAAGTAAAGCTTCTGAAGAATCTTTCTCATCCAAACATTGTTGTAAGTTGAATCTCATTTAACATTGTTGTAAGCAGTATGTAGATTCAGTTTTTGTTCTTTCAGTTTGAGTGTATTTATGATAATCCGTTACTTGGTTTTAATTTGAGTCAAGTTTTGGTGTTTTTTCAGCTCATTGTTGTAAGTTGAATCTCATTTAACATTGTTGTAAGCAGTATGTAGATTCAGTTTTTGTTCTTTCAGTTATTCTTTTTATGCGATATATTATCTGTTTTTTTTCCAAGCAGGTCATAAGAATGTACACGAAACAACTGTTATTGGGTCTTGATTACTTGCACAAGTATGGCATTAGGCACAGAGATATTAAGTTGCACTTTTGGTCTATTTATTTTTATCTTTTTCAAGGTAATGGTTCAAGGTAATGCTTGATACAGTTGGTGCTGAGATGCAAGTTGTGAATAAGAGTGAGAAGGCTATTTCTCTTCAACAGGATGATAATGTGATTTTGACCCCTGACAAAGGTCAAGAAGCTTCTTCTCAAGTACTGCCAATTAATTTTGATGGACTAGCTAAGGTGAGAAAACACCTTTGGCTCCTTATTTATCTAAGCAGTTGATACGGTAAAAAATCGGATATCGGTCAAGGACTGATATTTGAGATATAGGCTATCACGGTGGGATATCGGTAGTTTTAATATCACGTAGAATTTATATATATACCAATTTAACATCAATTCGGTATACTCTCCTACGGTTAACAAAGTAATTTGGGCCACGTGTCAGTAGGATGAAGGATCTTCTTCTTCAAACAGCAATAGAAAAGCATTTTGGAATCGGGGATGTTTGGTGTTCATGAAGGATCTTCTTCTTCAAACAACAAATTTAAATCAAAGTCTTCTTGCCTTGATTCCAAAATGCTTTTATTTTTGTCGTTTTCAGCATTCTTATCACGAGAAACGTTGGCTGAATCTTGAACGTTGGCTGAATCTTGAACGTTATTTCAGACAACAAGACTCTTCCATTGGGTTTGGGGCACCTGTTCGGGCAAACATGAGAACCGGAGGAGTTACCACTACTGCTGTTACTTCATCTTTGTTGTAAACTGTAAGCTTACTCTATTTTTACCTAAATTACCGATACAGGTCGTATGACCCATCACTAAATTACCATTTATATATCTGCTGTTAAAATTAATGCTCTTTATCTTGCGAGTAGGTTGAGAACATACTATAATTCTCTCTAAAATCTCTGGTTATGTGCTTTAGAAAGTGATTATACGATTTAAATGACTAGGGATAAATAAATAACTATAATCACTGTTTAAGTATGTTATAATCTGTTTGTATCAGGTCCCGGCTTCAATCTAAGCTGACTATTGCTGGCATGCTTCAGTTCAAGCCCATTTTTCTTCGAAAGGTATTCAATTTAACCTGATCTTCAGTTCATTAAATGAAAAGAAAAAGCAACTGTAATTTTGCTAGGAGCATGAACCTATTTATTTAAACAAGACAATGTGAAGTACATGTGGCAAAATGGGGTCGGATTAAAGTGACCCTTCATGTGTGCTATTTATAATCATTTTAGATGTTTATATTTCGAGCTAGCCACATAACTCACAACTCTTCCAAAATGCATAAAGGTGAAAAACTTTTTGAATCGTGGAAAAATACCATATAACATATTAAGTTCAGCCAGGTTCTCAATATCGAACTGGACCAAATTATTGAGGTTTGACAAGCACAATTGTTTCTTCAGTCATTTTTTGTATGAAGTGGAACTTTTTTTTTTATATTTATTCAAATGGTGCAGGCTTGCAAGTTTCTTGATGATAAATGGTGCCCAAAGCAGATCTGTATTCGTAGAACTGGCCACTAAACTGGTCATCTGCCGTTTGTAAAATCTGTTCGAGATCCGTGTTCGTTGCAGAATCAGCGTCAATCGCAGACGTTATTCGCTGATCAAAAGCATATCTGTATTCGTAGAACTGGTCACTAAACTGGTCATCTGCACTTTGTTTTAGTTGTCTGTTCGCTGAACTGGTCACTTGCTGTGTTTTAATCCGAGAAAAAGTGAAACCACTGTTTTGTGTTAAAACTGTGTTTTGAAACCACTTTTTTGTTAAAATAGTGTTTGAAACCTCTGTTGGGTTAAAACAGTGTTGTTAAAACAGTGTTTGAAACCACTGTTTTAACCCAAAAGTGGTTTCAAACCACTGTTTTAACCCAAAAGTGGTTTCAAAACACTGTTTTAACCCAACAGTGGCTTCAGACACTGTTAACCTAATAGTGGTTTCAAAACACTGTTTTAACCCAACAGTGGTTTCAAACACTGTTTTAACCTAAAAGTGGTTTCAAAACACTGTTTTAAACCAAAACAGTGGTTTCAAAACACTGTTTTAACCCAAAACAGTGGATTGGTATAATTTTTCTTTTGTTTAATAGGGTAGCATCTCAAAGGAAACGGGAACAACTGAGAATCTTATACAAAAAGATCGTCATCTGCTGAAATTAATGATGTTGACCCATGAATGAGGGGTTTTATTAATGTGTTGATGATCGGTCATTTTTGTTAGGGTTTTTTGCACTCAATTTGGTAATTTAATGCAAGCTCTGGAGTGTGTCGCTGATGTTAAAAAGGTACAATTTCATATTTTTTAACTTTCTTGAAATATGCGTTTTGTATTGTGAAAATGTATATTGATTTTCACAGTTCAGCCAGGTTCTCAATATCGAACTGGACCAAATTATCGAGGTTTGACCAGCACAATTGTTTCTTCAGTCATTTTTATATGAAGTAGAACTTTTTTATATTTATTCAAATGGTGCAGGCTTGCAAGTTTCTTGATGATAAATGGTGCCCAAAGCAGATCTGTATTCGTAGAACTGGTCACTAAACTGGTCATCTGCAGTTTGTAAAATCTGTTCGAGATCCGTGTTCGTTGCAGAATCAGCGTCAATCGCAGACGTTATTCGCTGATCAAAAGCAGATCTGTATTCGTAGAACTGGTCACTAAACTGGTCATCTGCACTTTGTTTTAGTTTTCTGTTCGCTGAACTGGTCACTTGCAGATGTTTATCTGCAGAATCCTCACAGAATAAAAGTCATTCGCTGAACTGTATTACTTATCCGCAGAATCTGTTTGTTGCGCAGAATCGTTGTCCGCAGAAACTGTATAAGCTGCAGTTTACGCTGCAGTATACAAGTTTACGCTACAATTTACTGACTTTTGGTTCCAATTAACCCTAGGAGTTGCTGTTTTTGTGACTTGAACTTGTCTGCGAAACAGTTTTAGCTGTTTGAATCTAATACGTGGTTGTTAATTTCATATTTGATTGTATATTGACTCTTGATATGATAAAACTATTTTGTTATCAGGTAATCAAGGATGAATCCCCTCGAAATCAAATTTGAATCGAGTAAATATATGTTCGGAAAGACACTTGGCATAGGAACTCTTGGAAAAGTGAAGAATGCTTTTAATTCTGAGACCGGGGAAACTGTGGCTGTCAAGATCTATAACAAAAGAAAAATTGTTAACACGGAAATGGTTGAAAAGGTTACTTCAACTCTCACAATCTGTTATGATATTCCCGTCCCGTTACTCAAATTCGGTTGATTCACTTCCCTTTCTATGTATTATCTTGGCGATGCAGATAAAATTGGAAATAGCAACTATGAAGTAGCTAAAGCATCCAAATGTGGTCCGCTTATACGAGGTTTTGGCAACAACATTCTTTTAAATATTAAGTTATGTGTCTCCTTTAATAGTGTTTTGTTTCTATGTATTATCTTGGCGATACCTAAGTCTTACTGTTAGGCAGAAGTTAAAAGCTATGGTTTATTAAATCTATGGTCTTTGTATACTTAAGTAAATCTATGGTCTTATATACCTAAGTCTTATTGTTAGGCAGAAGTTAAACGCTCTATTTGATTTTTTATTTTTCAAAAATGGTATATAGATCACATGAATGTTTTTGGAATCTTTAGGTACAAGTTGTTATGATCTGTCAATTTCCAATAAGTAAGATTCTCGAGTATAGTTTCGCATGATGGGTATTTCTTATTGGGTGTCAATCAGAAGGTGTGTTTTAAACGATAATTAGATAAACAATGATTGTTGGGTGTCAATCATGTGGGTTTGATGGGTTTGCGGATTGAAATGTGCAACTCGAAGCCAACTGATATGGGTCAAGTACAGAACACAAACGTTATTAAATTGATTTAAAGCCCGCCTTTTAAACGAGTCGTGTTAGTGCCTTTTTTATGGGTCAAATCGAACATGGCCCACCTTTTAATATGGGTCAAATCGAACATGACCCGCCTTTTAAACGAGTCGTGTTAGTGCCTTTTTATGCTGTGTTTGGGCCATGTTAAGAATTGCCACCCCTATTCTCGGCGTTAAACAAGTACAGAACACAAACGTTATTAAATTGATTTAAGGCGATTGGGATTTTTGCAGGATAACTTATGGAATATTGGACCATTGCAGGATATGCACTAGACAAGCTTGGACTTCATTAGAGACCTTAAAGATACAAGATTGCCCCATGCTAGAAAAATGTCATCACTTATATAGAATCTGTTATCCTTTTTAATTTGACTTTGAAAGTCGAAGAACCACCTTCAGTTTTGATGTATTATTTGAAAGTTATAAGGTATAATATAAAAAACTAAAAGAATTATTATCACTTGCAACTTTATACAGGTGGCTCGTGGTAAATCATATTATTTTTATGTCACTAATTTATGTAACATGGCACTTTGTTTGAAAACTGAAGCAAATGGCTACTTGATATATTGTTTGAAAAATGTCATACTTGATTATTTTTATGTCGAAGAACCACCTTCAGTTTTGATATATTGTTTGAAAAATGTCATACTTTTTGTATGATTTTAAGGGTGTATTAATCATAAATAGTTTTTAATAAAAGTAATTTTCTCGAGCCCGGGAAGCAATCCCGGGTAAAATGTGACAACCCGTAATTTACGGCTCCTAATTACGTAATTTACAAGTAATTAACGCAACAAATAATGGTGTTTACAGCACGAATTAACTTAATTAGGCCTTTGGAGTGCCTCGGAACGTTTATCCGACTTTACAGTACGCGTGTGAAGATTCGCGTGGAACCTGCGGAACATCAAACGACAACGAACTGATACCGTGCAAAATACTGACAACGCCGTCAAATATTAAATTTTTACGATATGTTTTAGCTTCGTAATTAAAATTTTAGTGACTACAGTCGGAACCGGATCGAAAAACGGATTAAGGATGGCAACGATATAATTTTTCACGATTATTACCGTTATCAACGCGCGAACGCGACTACAACGACTACCGACCGTATTTTTGTATAACGGGGTTCGGTTTTTGTCAACAGGTCTCGTAGGAATTACGGGCCGCTTAAACACGAGGATTGAGCTTGAGGGCCCTGGGCCCAAGCCCAAAAGCCACAAGCCTAAACCTGCACATAATACAAGATCTTGGCGAATCTTAACAAATCTTTGTAAGATCTCTAAAAATCTTAGTAAATATGTACAAAATCTTATTAAGATCCTACAAATCTAAACAAGATTCTCGATATCTCTACAATCTCTTCATGGGATCTTGATTCAAAGAATAAAGTATCTAACCTAAGTGCAATTTGATTACTCAAAGGAAAATAAAAACTCTTCACTCTATAAATAAAGACTATCACCTAAACCCTTTCACACTCACAACAATACTCATACAAAAAGAACCCTGCCTCTCTCTCTCGAATATAATTGCAGACAACAACTATCTTAAGCCAAACACCCTATCACACTTTCTGAGCTCCCTCTCCCACTTCCGTTTGTAGCAGCACATCCTCACCAACCTCTTGCTTCACCCCACACCCTCCTCTTCGGCAGATGAAACGACAACCACCACCATCGGTGGTGGTGAGTGACGGCCGGCGATGGCTTACGACGGCGATGAGCTCAGAGAAACGGAGAGAGAACAGGATCGAGAAGTAAGAGAGAGAGAGGAGCCAGAGAGAGAGAGAGGCGGCGAGGAGGGAGAAAGGACCGATGGTGGTGGTGAACGGCGGTAGGTGTCTCGGACCGCCGGTCGGTCCACTTTTTCCGGTGGTCGGTACCTTTACCCAGCGGTCCTTGTCTCGGCCCGACGTGTATCCCGGGTGAAGGTGGTTATATGACACGATTCAATTCCATTCATGTTCGGGTGCTCGGTTCAGGCAGGTCTCGGTCCAGTTCTGTTCGGGTTTCGGTTCGGGTTCCGGGTCAGCGGGTTCGAGTTTTGGTTCAGCTCATCCGGCTCAGTCAACAGGAAGGTTCGGGTCAGTTTTGTATACGATTCAGTCAACTCAGCGAGTCAACTCAGCGAGTCAACTCAGTTGACTCGGTTAACTCAGCAAGTTGACTCGGTCAACTCAACCGAGTCAACTCGGTCAACAGCAGCGAGTCAGCTCAGATGGTTCGGTTCGGGTCAAGCGGTTCGTTCAGACGGCTCGGTTTCGGTTTCAGTTGACTCGGTCAAACCGAGTCAACTCAGTCAAACTCAGTCAACTCAGCGAGTTGACTCGGTCAGCTCGACTTTCGACTCGAAGAAGTGGTAAAGATTTTAACGGCGTTACTATTTCGTGTTTTATACTTTTAACGTATCACGTGATAACGAGCTCTCGAAACCGACTAATTATAAATTACATTCGTTATATATTAGACAAGTTTGCACATAGTTGAATCTTGATTAAATTATGTTGAATTTTTGAAAATAAAGCGACAACTTGTGTTGTCGGGGCGTCCAAAAATAGAGGAAACTCTGCCCGTTTTTCGAGAAAAACCCTTAAACACGACACGTATTATATTTCAAAAACGACGCTTAAAGGAATTCGAGTTTATGATACTTCAAACCTTGATAATTCCAAACACTTTTACAAATAAATATAATGTTATATTTATTTCGAACGTCGTCAACTCGTATACTTTTACAAAATAAATATAGTTATATATTTATTCTAGATGTCGTACAACGCGAAATCTTTTACAAAAATAAATATGGTTTATATTTATTTTCAAACATAACAACTCGACGATTTCTTTATAAAATAAATATAACTCTTCATATTTATTTTATACGCCTAGACGGCATATACGTGTATTTTCGGCAAATATACACAAGACGTGATATATATAATACAAGTTATTATATACGAAACGCAATATACGATACGAGTTTGTTATATGATATTTTCATAGAAATATTCTTTTATACACATATGACTACTCGAGACGGCTAACACACCTACAACGATATATTTTTATATAAATATTTATTCATTTTTAAGTCTCCCGGAAACTAAGTCTTTTTCAAGACTTATTAAATTGCTACTGACATTAAACGAGACTTAACAAGTTTAACTTAATCATTTTTTTTATTAAGTTAACAATTTACCGTTGAATCGTCCGATTAACGATTCGGTAGAGCTCGATGGCACGTAGTTTAAATACTGCGTTTATTTAGAAACTTATTAGGTATTCCGTGTTAGGAATATTGTAGAATGCACGCTAGCGAGTCTCACTTTGGAAACGACATCAAGGAAGTCGTAATTAGCTAGCTTTGCACAGGAATATTCAGGCGAGTTCATAACCCCTACTTTTTACTGCTTTACATTTTTGTAAATGTTTTCGGGGTGGAAAGACATGCACATTTTGCAAAAACATACAAAGTTTTGAACTAACGCAAAACTCGTATTTCTAAATCATATTACGAAGGGATTTCGAGGAACACAAATGATTTACGAAAGGTTTATACTAAACATACCGGTTTTTACAAAAACAAATGCTTACTTTCGAAATGTAAATGATGTTCGGCCAGGGTGACCGGGGATTTGGTTAGGGTAACCAGGAAATCTGGTCAGGGTGACTAGGAGCCTGGTCAGGGTGACTAGGGATTTATTTTATACACGGTATGTTAACGTAAGGAGGTTTTAGATCATGTGAATGGGTAGTTAGAACACCGAGGGACTCGAGCGGTAGATCTATCTGGGTGTAGCGAGCCCAGCTCTAGGCCAAACGGACCTCTCGGAGGCTAACCACAACGGACCTGGAGTGACTTGGTTGCCCAACGCAAAAATCGGCTAGGTTGTGTCTTACTTACTTGCATTTCACAACATACTAATGGCCTTGCAAACCATTGGTGATCACAAGTCCTCTTACACTGCTACATACCAGGAATTTTATTCGTACGAAACATACTTGTTCATACAAATTAAATACCATGTTTTCTACAAAATTTAAGGCATAAGATTATGCGGGTCAAAGTCAGGGTGGGCATTGATGATTTCACGAACATTACAAAAACATGGTTTTATGAACATAACGTGTTACAAACACAACGTTTCCATATAACTTCGCAAGAAAATGGTTTTTAAATTCATTTTCTCAATACTACTTCAAAAACCGGTTATTCCGAAGATTTATTTCAAATCTTTCACAACTCAAAGGATTTATCTCAAACCTTTCACAACTCAAAAGATTTATCTTAAATCTTTTACGAACAAACTATGAACTCGCTCAACATTATGTTGATTTTTCTCGCATGTTCTTTCTCAGGTTGCATTTCTAATACAAGGCACGGTTGGAATAGGAGAACCATTGGAGATTCGAGTACTTAGCAGGCGTTCAGTTTCTAGAAGTCTATGCTTATTTGCTTCCGCTGTGCAATGAAGATACCAGTCCAGTCACGCCAGCTCTGATAATTTCGGGGTGTGACAGATTGGTATCAGAGCTATAGGTTACAGCGAATTAGGTTTCTGTTGTGATACCTAGGCTCTAACCTCACTTTCCTCTGGGAACTTAGACTATTAAGACGTTGAATACACACAGAACGCCTAGTACTCGAATATGGTCTCCAACCGTTGCCGAAAAACAAACAGTCAAAATTTCGTTTTCAAACATACGCTATTGTGATGTTTTACACACGGTACATGAAACGATTACATACAGTACACAACACTCTGAGAGTTTAGGAAACATGCAATTAAGACCTTCGGAAAAGGGAATTCAGTCGGGTGGCTGGATCAGTCTGAGAGGCTGGGAGGATAGTCTAGTGGGACTAGGAAGAGCAGTCTGGGAGGCTGGGAGGCTAGTGGGACTAGGAAGAGCAGTCTGGGAGGCTGGGAGGCTAGTGGGACTAGGAAGAGCAGTCTGAGAGGCTGGGAGGCTAGTGGGACTAGGAAGAGCAGTCTGAGAGGCTGGGAGGCTAGTGGGACTAGGAGAATTACTTGATTGCTTATTGGTGACTAACATGTGCATTCGGTTATATGATTGATTATTTGTGCATGTGTTTATTAAAGGTCATCACGTAGGAACCGCGAATATTAACTCGGGCACACACTATATTCCATATTGCCTATAATATTTTAACTTCCCGAGCAGGCAGCCTACGCATAACAAAACGAGTGCATAAGAATACATGCAACTCCATCCTTACGTCAACGGATGTCGGGGTACATCGCCTTCTACGCGGCACGCAACGCTAGTGCGCAGGTATACGTGAAACTTAAGCTATACATCAATGGAGGTTGAAATACGATTATCGAGGCGAGGCCTTTGAGAAGGAACGATGACGCAATTTAACGACGACGCTAGATTCCTGTCAGCAGGAGAACTAACGATCAGGAAACGACAACTTGTCACGCGATCCTGCAACGACACGAATCACGCCAGGGAGAAGACGATTGTCTCCGCATTTCCCCTCCCCCCCCCCCCCACCTAACTTACGACGAATACGCTATGTTCGACATTCCATGGTAATGTCACCTAACAATCGGACATCACACGAAACCCCAGGTAAAGTCCTCAAATTTCTTTTATTGAAATTTCGAATTTCACACTTACTGAGTAGATTTTCGTATCTCTACTCCTCTTAATGGTCATTGTATTACGATCATTGCTTTACAAGTTACATACATGGTTTTTCGTTGTGACCATGCCAAAAGTTTTCTTATCGATACATATATCTATTGTCGGATTTCGCTAAAACCAAGTTCAATTGTTTGAACTTGCTCATTACACTTATTCGATTCGAAACACCATATGATGTATTGGGAGCATCATATTCAAATCAATTTTTAACGAACACTTCATTTGTTCCGAGTCGTGGTAAACTTGTTTGGTATTCGACTCCTTTAAATTGTCTGTTGATTTCGACACCATGTGATGGTGATTTTCATTAATTTGAAGCTTGCGCTGAACTCGTTTACGCATCTTATGCACGAATCTAAATATTTATTTATTGATTGTTTTCCAATCCGGTTTATTATATCAAAGCAGTCTTGATACAATAGTGTGTTAAGACAATGGTACACCAATTCATTTCATATTCCGGTGTACCTCATAACAGTTCTTTCAACATCGATTGAATGCCTTGCGACATTCATTGCTTCTTCACCTTCGATCGAAAACATTGTCTCATTGACGTTCCATCTTCAATTGAAAATTCTTTGATGTTTGTTTGGAACAAACATTCATATTTACTTTACTACGCTTTCAATTGACTTCAAACACGGTGGATTTGTTTGATCACCGCTATTATTGACTTATTTGAAACACTACGACACCTTGTGGTGTCAGTACAAACTTGTAGCTTGGGCTAATCATGATTGGACGTTTCATGCGAAACACAGGTGATACTTGTTCGACCACCCCTATTATTGAATTGTTCCATTCAATACGACACCTTGTGGCGTCGGTATAACTTGCAGCTTGTGCTGATCATGGTCGAGCGTTTCATGCAAACTATTACATTTGAAATTGTCGATTCTAAGTTCATCTAGTGGATGTTATTGCTTCTAGAACTCATTCACATGTTATAAACGTTAATATGGAATTCGATTGGTCGAAGTTCCTGTTCATTGTTGGATCCTTGTTAACTTAGTCGCACTGATGACTGTCTCATTACGTCTCGTTTCCTTTTGACATCAATTACTGAGACACAAATTCTTTTAAACTGTTGGGATTCCTATTGTGAAGGAATGCCCTTGAATTCACATGATTCGAATAAGTCTTGTTCGACTACGCGGTCATTCACTTTGTTATTATTCGGACTTACCTGCGAATAACACAATTCTGAGGGGATGACATAGTCTAAATTTCGAGGACGAAATTCCTGTAACAGGGGGAGAATGTGACAACCCGTAATTTACGGCTCCTAATTACGTAATTTACAAGTAATTAACGCAACAAATAATGGTGTTTACAGCACGAATTAACTTAATTAGGCCTTTGGAGTGCCTCGGAACGTTTATCCGACTTTACAGTACGCGTGTGAAGATTCGCGTGGAACCTGCGGAACATCAAACGACAACGAACTGATACCGTGCAAAATACTGACAACGCCGTCAAATATTAAATTTTTACGATATGTTTTAGCTTCGTAATTAAAATTTTAGTGACTACAGTCGGAACCGGATCGAAAAACGGATTAAGGATGGCAACGATATAATTTTTCACGATTATTACCGTTATCAACGCGCGAACGCGACTACAACGACTACCGACCGTATTTTTGTATAACGGGGTTCGGTTTTTGTCAACAGGTCTCGTAGGAATTACGGGCCGCTTAAACACGAGGATTGAGCTTGAGGGCCCTGGGCCCAAGCCCAAAAGCCACAAGCCTAAACCTGCACATAATACAAGATCTTGGCGAATCTTAACAAATCTTTGTAAGATCTCTAAAAATCTTAGTAAATATGTACAAAATCTTATTAAGATCCTACAAATCTAAACAAGATTCTCGATATCTCTACAATCTCTTCATGGGATCTTGATTCAAAGAATAAAGTATCTAACCTAAGTGCAATTTGATTACTCAAAGGAAAATAAAAACTCTTCACTCTATAAATAAAGACTATCACCTAAACCCTTTCACACTCACAACAATACTCATACAAAAAGAACCCTGCCTCTCTCTCTCGAATATAATTGCAGACAACAACTATCTTAAGCCAAACACCCTATCACACTTTCTGAGCTCCCTCTCCCACTTCCGTTTGTAGCAGCACATCCTCACCAACCTCTTGCTTCACCCCACACCCTCCTCTTCGGCAGATGAAACGACAACCACCACCATCGGTGGTGGTGAGTGACGGCCGGCGATGGCTTACGACGGCGATGAGCTCAGAGAAACGGAGAGAGAACAGGATCGAGAAGTAAGAGAGAGAGAGGAGCCAGAGAGAGAGAGAGGCGGCGAGGAGGGAGAAAGGACCGATGGTGGTGGTGAACGGCGGTAGGTGTCTCGGACCGCCGGTCGGTCCACTTTTTCCGGTGGTCGGTACCTTTACCCAGCGGTCCTTGTCTCGGCCCGACGTGTATCCCGGGTGAAGGTGGTTATATGACACGATTCAATTCCATTCATGTTCGGGTGCTCGGTTCAGGCAGGTCTCGGTCCAGTTCTGTTCGGGTTTCGGTTCGGGTTCCGGGTCAGCGGGTTCGAGTTTTGGTTCAGCTCATCCGGCTCAGTCAACAGGAAGGTTCGGGTCAGTTTTGTATACGATTCAGTCAACTCAGCGAGTCAACTCAGCGAGTCAACTCAGTTGACTCGGTTAACTCAGCAAGTTGACTCGGTCAACTCAACCGAGTCAACTCGGTCAACAGCAGCGAGTCAGCTCAGATGGTTCGGTTCGGGTCAAGCGGTTCGTTCAGACGGCTCGGTTTCGGTTTCAGTTGACTCGGTCAAACCGAGTCAACTCAGTCAAACTCAGTCAACTCAGCGAGTTGACTCGGTCAGCTCGACTTTCGACTCGAAGAAGTGGTAAAGATTTTAACGGCGTTACTATTTCGTGTTTTATACTTTTAACGTATCACGTGATAACGAGCTCTCGAAACCGACTAATTAT
>JARYGA010037948.1:0-35547 GCA_030545235.1 Helianthus tuberosus
TGTCTTGGAGGCAAGAGAACAGGATTTGAAAGAAATCCTCATGGATCCTGAGGATCCTGAATCCAAGATCTTCATAGGATCAGGGATCCTTAGCGACATCGAACAGGAGCTAGTATCCTTCCTTAAGAGAAGGAAATCCACCTTTGCCTGGAAACATGAAGACATGACAGGTATATCTAAGGATATAATTACTCATAAACTTGGCATTGACAGGTCATTCAAGCCTATACATCAAAAGAGGAGGAAGTTTGCACCTGAAAGGAATGCTATTATCCAGGAAGAGGTAGATAAGCTACTTTGAGCAGGTATGATAAGAGAGGTTAAGTATCCAAAATGGTTAGCCAATGTGGTTGTTGTTCAAAAGAAAAATGGAAAGTGGAGGGTATGTGTCGATTTTACTGATTTAAACAAGGCATGTCCCAAGGATCCTTTCCCATTACCCCACATTGACTCCATGGTGGATGCTACCGCGGGTCATGAGTTGTTGACTTTTATGGATGCTTCATCTGGATTTCAACAAATTCAGATGGAACCATCTGATCAAGAGGATATAGCCTTTATGACCCCAACTGGTATATACTGTTATTTTGCTATGCCATTTAGATTAAGGAATGCAGGTGCTACTTATCAAAGGCTAGTCAATATGATGTTCAAGGAACAAATTGGACACACTATGGAAGTCTATATAGATGACATGGTGGTTAAGTCCAAGAAAGCTGAGGATCACCTTAAAGACTTGAAGGAAGCATTCAATATCCTTGATAAATTTAATATGAAACTTAATCCTTCCAAGTGTCATTTTGGTGTTAAGGCAGGTAAATTCTTAGGCTATATGGTGACAAAGAGGGGCATTGAAGCAAGTCCAGAGCAAATTAAGGCTATTGTGAATATCAAATCACCTGCCAATGCTAAGGATGTGCAAAGATTGACGGGCAGGATCACAGCCTTGAACAGATTCATATCTAAATCCTCAGAAAAGTGTAAGGAATTCTATGACATCCTGAGGAAGAACAAGAAATTTGAATGGACTGAGAAGCATGAACGTGCCCTCAAAGCTCTTAAGGATTACCTATCCTCAGCCCCAGCCTTGATGAAACCAGAAAAAGGGGATGTATTATCCTTGTACCTAGCAGTATCCTCAAAAGCAGTAAGTGCAGTCCTTGTTAAGGATCACCAAGGTACACAACATCCTGTTTATTATGTAAGTAAGAGTTTACTTGATGCTGAATCCAGGTATTCACACTTAGAAAAACTTATCCTTGCATTAATAATGGCATCTACTAAATTAAGACCTTATTTTGAGACTCATGCCATTGTGGTTAAGACTAATTTTCCAATTAAGAATGTTCTTAGGAAACCTGAAATGTCAGGAAGGATGGCTAAGTGGGCAGTGAAGCTTAGAGCATACGATATAAGATATGAACCAAGGACTGCCATCAAATCCCAAGCTTTAGCTGACTTTGTGGCAGAGTTTAGTAGTGATTTGCAAAAGGAGGCTGAATCAGAAGTCCAACAACTTGAAGAAACCAAGGATCCTTGGATACTATTCACTGATTGATCCTCCAATGTAAAAGGAACAGGACTTGGAATACTACTAAAATCGCCACAGGGGGACATAATACCCCACTCCATAGCTTGTGAATTTCAAACTACCAACAATGAGGCTGAGTATGAAGCCTTGATAGCTGGTTTGCAAATTGCTAAGCATATGAGGATCAGGTATCTTGAGGTACATGTAGATTCATTATTAATCACTAATCACTTTAATGGATCCTATGCTGTTAAAGGTGAAAAGCTAATCAAATATTTTGAGATAGTCAAAGAATTGGCACTCTCTTTTGTATCCTTTAGTTTGACACAGGTACCAAGGGAAGAGAATGCAGAAGCTGACGCATTAGCCAATCTAGGATCATCTTTGAAGATCCCTGAGAATATCAAGATCCCCATTATCCATATTCTGACCCCTGCTATCGAGGATCATGTAGCTATGGAGATAGGAGAAGATTCTGCAGTCATCCCTAGTGATGATACTCAATCTCATTCAGGATCATGGATCCTCCCAATCATGAGATATATACAACATGGAGAGATTCCTACAGGAGAAACCCAAGGGCTTTCAAAATTAAGGTATCTTAATTTACAATATTAAATAATATGTTGTATAAACGATCTCTTGCAGGACCATATCTAAGATGCATTGAGGATCCTGAAATCCAAGAAGTCCTAAAGGATTTCCATGAAGGAGATTGTGGAAACCACACTGGGGGCAGGGCATTATTCTCAAGGATCCCGAGGACAGGATACTATTGGCCCACTATGAAGAAGGATGCTGTGGAGTATGCCAAGAAGTGTGATCCTTGTCAGAGGCATAGTAATATCCTTCACCAACCAGCAGAACTCTTGCATCCTATATCCTCTTCCTGGCCATTCATGAGATGGGGAATGGATATAGTTGGAAAGCTTCCTAAGGCACCTGGTGGAAAAGTATTCATGCTTGCTATGACTAATTACTTCTCTAAGTGGATAGAGGCTGAAGCCTTTGCTCAAGTCAGAGAAAAGGAAGTTATATCCTTTATTAAAAGAAACATTATTACTAGATTTGGTATCCCTTCTGAGATTATTTGTGATAATGGATCCCAATTTATTGGGAATAGAACCACTAACTTTTGTGACAGCTGGGGGATTAAGATGATAACATCAACACCAGTCCACCCACAAGCTAATGGTCAGGCAGAATCATCCAACAAGATCATCATCAACAATTTGAAGAAGAAGCTTGGATCCAAGAAAGGAAAATGGGCAGAAGAACTACCTTATGTGCTTTGGGCTGATAGGACAACTCCCAAGAATGCTACAGGCCAAACTCCATTTTCTTTGGTATTTGGGGCAGAATCAGTGATCCCTACAGAGATGGTGGTTCCAACTGCAAGAACATGCATTCGTGATCCTGAAGAGAACGCTGAAAACTTGGTTCAAGACTTGGATACTATAGAAGAAATCAGGGATTTGGCAATGATAAGGATAGCTAGTTATCAACAAAGGATGGCTGGAGCCTACAACAAAAATGTCAGGATCAGGAAATTCCAAGTTGGTGATATGGTATTAAGGAAAGCATTTTAGAATACCACCAATCCTGCTGATGGAAAGTTGGCACCAAAATGGGAAGGCCCCTATTTGATTGAAGCTGAAGCAGGAAAGGGGGCATATCGATTGCTAACAATGGAAGGTGATTTACTACCAAGGGCTTGGAATGCTGTCCATTTGAAGAAATATTTTATGTGACAAGGATCCATGATCCTCACCCGACAAGTATCCTTGAAGGATCCTTACAGAGTAGATGATCCTCATCTTGGTAACATTCTAATCTCAAACTATTTCATTCTTTTATTCTCTTATATAAGGATAAGGATCCTGCATCCTTTATCCTCCTTTCACTTGATTCTGAGTTTTGAAGGTTCAGGTATCCTTAACTGAGGATTAAGTATCCAGTTATTTGGGCTTGACCCCAGTTATTTGGGCTTGACCCGAGTTTGGGCCTGTCCCCAGTTTCGCCAGTAGCGCACGATGATCATGGTATAGTTCATGGCAATGGGACCAGTACTCGCTTTAGGGGCTGACAATTTCATTGTACTGGCTATATTCAGGATCCTACGTATAATGGTAGACGTACCATACATCCGTTCCTAAGGTTTCTAACGTTTTCACGTTAGCTAAGGTTTTGGCATTTTCATGTCACTAAGTTTGGATAGTCGCCAGTAAGGGCTATACTCCAGTTTACATACGATCCTTTGGGCTTGTCCCCAGTTATCCTTTGGGCTTGTCCCCAGTATATTGGGCTTGTCCCCAGAATTGTTGGGCTTGTCCCTAGTTGCTAACTTTTATCTTATATTGGCTTAGTCCCAAGTTGTATCCTATTTCAGGTTTTTGAAGCTAAACGACCAAGGATCCTTGATCCTTACTGTTTTGGTCAAAAATCACACAAGGATAATGCAACCAAATCCGATTTTGTGAGGTGTGATGCTTGAATAATTGTATGAATGTGTGAACGAATAGCAAATGAAATCAACGATGAACACCGAGATTTATACGAGGAAAAAGCCCTTGATCTTTAGAAGATCTCCGGCATAAAAAACCTCGGGTGATGGAAACTACCGATCACCAAGTGTATTAAACGAGTAAAGGTTTACAACTTCGGAAATTGATTAAGTGTTGTACAATATTTTCTAAAGTGTGAGTGTGTTTGAGAGCTGATATTCGAGAGAGAGTGTGTGTTTTCTACTGATTGCATAATGTGTTTTCTAAACTTGATCAACCCCTTAAATTAGAAATAACCAACAAGTCCTAAAATTAAGGAAGACCACGTTTTCTCCCCATGACCATCATGAAAATAGCACATGTGGGGCATCTTGAAGGAATATTCCCGAGATTCCAGCTGAGATTTAGTCCACAACGTCCATTACCTGCATATAAACATTAAAAACGTGACAATTGTTAGAAAACATAAGTTCTGTTAAGGATCCTCACACTCGTGATCCTCAGACTCTGGATCCTCAGACTCTCTGCATCATCCCTTAAGGATCCTATAAAAATTTTGGATTCAGGATCCTCTGGGTTCAACAGAATATCCTTGACGTCTTGCTCTCTTGCCTCCATGACGTGTTGCTCCTTAGAGGCTGGCTTCATTGAAGAAGTGTAACAGTTCTTTGCCTCCTGCTGATTACTTTCTATCTTCACCATATCTCATAGAGTTGGGAGCTTGACACATTGATGATATGTTGAGGGGGACTACCTTCATATCGTGTATCCATGGCCTGCAAGGATAACATTACAGCAAGATAAGCAATCAATAATATAGAATATTTGAATAGAATTCACTCCCTCTATATAAATAGGAAGTTTGATGTCCCCCAATGTAATCTTTGTCTCTCCACTGAATCCCACAAGGACAGATGATCTTGGGACGATATCAGATTCAAGGATGTTCATTCTTTTGAGGACATCCAACTAGATTATGTTCACTGAGCTTCTCCCATTAATGAGAATCCTGCGAACAAAATGGTTAGATATAAATAATGTAATAACCAAACCGTCATGATGAGGATCCTGTATGTCCACACGATCATCCCCATCAAAGGATATGACTTTTTCCTGGGTAAGAATGGAAGTTCGAACAGGTCTGCCCCATTCTCCATCTTTGTTTCCTTTGCTTGTCTCTTAGCTGCTGAGAACATCCGGAGATGAAATGGATGATTTGAGCATCAGCTGGTGGAGGAAGAGCTTTTCCAGGAACTTTCTCAGAATCCTGGATCCTTGACTTTTTCCTTCCAAGCAATTCCTTCAAGTATCCTTTGCTCAAAAGATAACATATCTCCTTCCTTAATGCTATGCACTCATCTGTGAGATGATCAAAATCCTCATGGTAAGCACACCATTTCGATTTGTCTTTGGTAGCAGGCGGTTTATCATTCTTCTTTGGCCACCTAGCCTTGTCACCTAAATTCTGCATAGCAAGGATTAGTTCATTATTATCAGGAGAAACACAATATTCAGAAATTGGAGGATAATCCTCATCATCTTCCTCTTGTTCCACAACATGCACATTCTGGTTGTCATGCTTGGAGTATTGCTTGGATAAGTTATTCTTGAAATAGGATCCTTGTTTGTCTTGCTTTGAAGATCCTGATAATCTCTCATGGATCCTTTTGTCATCCTCTAAAAGGATGAACCTAAGGGCCCTGTTCCTTACCTCATTTAGGTTCCTGCAAGGTGTCATAACAAGATCATCATAGAACTGAGAATCTTAAGTAAACCCATTTTAAAAGCCTCTACAGCTGTAGCAATATCTAAGTTAGGGATTTCTAAGGATTCTCTACTGAACTTAGTTATATAATCTCTAAGTGATTCGTTTTGACCTTGGGTGATCCTATATAAGTCACTAGTCAACCTATCAAATGTTCTACTACAGGAAAATTGACTATTGAACAAGTTAACTAAATTAGCAAATGAAGTAATAGAGTAAGGGGGAAGACTTAGCAGCCATTTAAGAGCTGATCCTGTCAGTGTGGATCTGAAACCCTTGCATAGACATGCTTCTTTTAACCTCTCAGGAATGGGATTGATCTCCATTCTTTCCCTTGTGACTTCCATCTGGAATTTTAGGAATGGGCTTAACCACTCCTGGAACGCTGGATATCATATCTTTGAGTTTCTGCAATTCCTTAGCCATAGCTTGGTTGATACCTGTATCCTGCACAAAGCCATGGTTAGCATTGCAAAAATAATTCAAAGTGTTACCTCCTGAAGGATTCAAGTTTGGAATTCCAGATGTGAATCCATGTTGATGGGATTCTGGCATAACCGAGGGACAAGGAGAAGCAATGGTCTGCATTGGTATGAAGTCTCCTAGATGAACATCTGAACTTCCGGGTTGCACACTCCTTAAGTATCCTTGACCCTGGAAGATGTTGGATCCTTGAACCTGAAAGGAGGATCCTTAAACCTGAGAGGAGGATCCTTGAACCTGAGAGGATCCCTGAACGTGAGAGGATCCTTGAACCTGAGAGGATCCTTGAACCTGAAAGGATCCTTGAACCTGAGAGGAGGATCCTTGAACCTGAAAGGATCCTTGAACCTGAGAGGAGGATCCTTGAACCTGAGAGGATCCTTGAACCTGAGAGGATCCTTGAACCTGGAAGGATCCTTGAACTTGAGAGGATCCTTGAACCTGAGAGGATCCTTGAACTTGAGAGGATCCTTGAACCTGAGAGGATCCTTGAATTGGCTGCGTCCCCATGCATTCTCCTAAACTAGTGAAGAATCCCTGATGCTGAAATGAGGATCCTGAAGGCTGGAAAGAGGATCCTTAAGCCTGAGACATTGCCGATGATCCAGAACGCATTCCTGTTGATCCACCCTGGTATTGGACATCTGGAGCTGCAAAGTGCCGGGAAGTTATGACCGGAGTGTCGAAATTCAGCGATCTCAGCATCAAAGGGGAGTGATCCTCTGCTGATTTTATCAATTTTGCGAAGGATCCTGCCATTAGTTTGGTCCTGTTGTTTCTTGTATCCTCTCATCTGCAAAATCAAAGCATAAAAACCACTGTTAGTAAGTGTAGAGGAAAAAACAACAGTTGGTTTTGTGAAAACGGGGGTTGTCTTCTTCGGAGCATTGTCAGCATTCTTCTGGAATGCAAGGATAAGATGATGCAATGGTGGAATGTACTGTGATGAGATAACCGCCGACATGGAACTTGAAGAAGTTTTTCCCTGAGAAGCCATGTGGTTGAAGGTAATGAACCGAAATGAACAAAATTTCTCAGAAATGAAGCACCAATTGCCCCACGGTGGGCGCCAAACTGTTTTGGTCAAAAATCACACAAGGATAATGCAACCAAATCTGATTTTGTGAGGTGTGATGCTTGAATAATTGTATGAATGTGTGAACGAATAGCAAATGAAATCAACGATGAACACCGAGATTTATACGAGGAAAAAGCCCTTGATCTTTAGAAGATCTCCGGCATAAAAAACCTCGGGTGATGGAAACTACCGATCACCAAGTGTATTAAACGAGTACTGGTTTACAACTTCGGAAGTTGATCAAGTGTTGTACAATATTTTCTAAAGTGTGAGTGTGTTTGAGAGCTGATATTCGAGAGAGAGTGTGTGTTTTCTACTGATTGCATAATGTGTTTTCTAAACTTGATCAACCCCTTAAATTAGAAATAACCAACAAGTCCTAAAATTAAGGAAGACCACGTTTTCTCCCCATGACCATCATGAAAATAGCACATGTGGGGCATCTTGAAGGAATATTCCCGAGATTCCAGCTGAGATTTAGTCCACAACGTCCATTACCTGCATATAAACATTAAAAACGTGACAATTGTTAGAAAACATAAGTTCTGTTAAGGATCCTCAGACTCGTGATCCTCAGACTCGTGATCCTCAGACTCTGGATCCTCAGACTCTCTGCATCATCCCTTAAGGATCCGTGATCCATGCCCAGTCTCAGGATAGATGATCCTTAGCATAAAATTCATGCCCTAACACTTACCTTCTACTAAGGTTTGTCTTTTGGGTTATCCTGATTATAAGTGTTAAAGGATAGGATCCTAACTTGGATTCTCAGGTATGATCCTTAACTATTTTGATTTTATTCATTATTTATTTGAATAACCCTTATCCTTTGACAACTGAACTTATGATCCTTAAACTATATTACTTTTCAGAACTTATCGATTATGGGATATGTGATCCTTGATCATATCCTAAACTTTTTGGGGATATTTCTTAAATTTTTTCTTTACTTGATAAGTTTAAACAAAATGAACATCACAACAGTTGGAAAGTAAAATATTAACAAGGATATCAACACAGGATAAGCCAAAAAGTTAAAGTTATTTTATTCACAAAAGATTAAACCCTTTAAGGTTGTCAAAATTGCCAACCCACGTTTCTACCAGCAAAACGTGGCCCGTCCACATGGGTTGGCAAAGGGTGTCCATTGTTCATTGGTCTAGAAAGTGCAGGAATCAAAAGACGGCAGGATCACAATGGCTTCATCCCCCAAACAGAGGATCCCTCCACCATTTGTAATCCTACCTATTGTTCGAAGGATCCATGATCCTTAGCCCTAATTACTATTGTTTAAGTACAACCCATCATTGTTCAACAAAAAACACCATAACCAAAACAAACTATCAAACTTAAAAAATGGGCTCCGGCTACGTCTAGAAATGTCCTTCATCGCCCATTCATGCAGCCTATGCCTTCGCTGCATCACCATCTCCTCCAGCTCCCATATCCTTCACCTGATCCTTGCCACTGCCGCTAGCTTCGATTGCCAGAACCTCGTCAGCCTCATCCTCATCATCCTCCAACTCAGCCAACCTATCCTTCCAACCGTCCATGTCCCAGTTGCTCCTGTCAAAGGCAGGATCCTGAGCTTCTTGGGCCATATGTAGCTTGGTCTTGTACATGGCAATGGCAGCGGAGACCTTAGCATCCTCCGTGATCTCGTGCTTCTCGTAATCAGCATTGATCTGGGTTGCAACTATCTGAGCTTTGGCATCATTGAGATCCTTTTCAAGGGAAGCAATCTTGTGATCCTTGAGCACCGCCACTTTTTGGAGGTCAGAGTATTTCTCCTCAAGCTCTTCAACATTCCCAACATAGTCCTCAATCTCAGCAAATTTCTACAAAGAAGACAATGCAAAGATTAGAGTCAAGTGATCCTCAAGTGGATAGGATAACTAAGCTAAGTCAGTGATCCTTACGTCTGCAAAGTACTCGAGGAACTGATGGCGGATCAGAGGCAAGCCTTGTAGGTTGTCAGCTTCAGAGGTCTTCCTTTTCTTTCCACCTCTTCCCTTTGAAGTGGTTGCCTTGGGGATTACGACGGAGGGGCTAGCAACAGACTTTTTCTTTGAGGATCTGACAGTGTCAAGATTGCTGACACTGAATTTGGAGGCAGATTTTGAGGATTTCCTGGCGCCTACACACCCAAAACAGATAAGTATCCTTATCCTATTTCTATTTAACTATTTATTTAAACATTTAACTATACAAAAAACAGGGTACTTACTTGACATAGTGACAGAACCTGAGGATACTTCTTGAGAATCCTGGGTGTTTGTTTTGAATGATCTTGTTGCAGGATCAAGTTTTCTGAAAGCAGCAAGCCTTTCCTTGGTGGCAGGTGATGGTATAAGGTGCGAAGCAGAGATAGCTGTACAACAGAAACAAAAGAATGTTAGTGATCCTTATACAAAAACAAGGTTATCTTGTGATCCTTCTCAGGATCCTCTATCCTACCAGGGGTGGTCCACTTCCTTGGTAGATCCTTTCCATCCGGGATAGAATCCCTTCTGACAAAGAAGAATCGTCGTTTCCTGTTGGTATCATTCTTAGTGGCTTTGAAGATGGGGTGTTCTTCACCGGGTTTACGCTTGAATAGGTATCGGTGGGATCCAAATGTTGTGAGGTCATACATCTCTGCCAATTCCGACATTCCTAGAGCAATTCCTTCTTGCTCAATGATCCTCTCAAGGGTATATAAGACCCTCCAGATCATTGGCATAGCTTGAATGTAGGAGATGCTGGTGAGGGAGAAGAAAGACTGGGTGAATTCAAGGAAAGGATACGAGTATCCTTTTGTGAAAGGAGTGACCGGGAAAGCTACCCAAGTTTCAGAAACGTAATCACTTAGAACGGTGGGATCAAACGGTTTGAAATCGGTGTTCGTCGGAAAGTAATATCGGATCCTGTCTATTTGTTGGTCAGTGAAGCAGCATCTTTCTTTCGCCGAATCTTTGATGATCCCCTGGCTCTTAAGAGGGCTGTCTTTAGTGTGATCCTTAGCCGGAGATGATCTTAGCATCATCTTGGTCAAAAAGGGTAGAGAAGAAGATGAACAGAGAAAGAAAACGTAAAGGGAGAAGAGGAAAAGAGATACCTGCTTGATCTTCGAATGTGGATTTAAAGGGAGTTTCTCTTGAATTTAAATGCGAATTGATCCCTATCCATAACTTCAATTTATAATGATGGTTTTGCAGGATAGTCACTGTTTTGGTAAAAAATTACCTAAGTAATTTAGTGATCAAATTAGTAATGTGAGGTAGTGTGCTAGAAAGTTTATAAAAAATGTGCTTGTTGAGTTATTTAGAGAATCAGTATTCAGGATACGGCTCAGGATATTGAGCTGTATCTGCGATCAAACAATGAGTAAATAATAAGCAAAAAATAAAGGAAACGACACGAGATGTACGAGGAAAGCCCTTGATCAATCTAGATCGCCGGCATAAAACCTCGGGAGCTGACAATCGCAGCTGCCTTGTTCTTCTTATTGCTTTAAACTTCAGGATACAGTGCAGGATATCAACCAGATCGCTAAGTGTTACAATGAATTCGTGTGAGAGTACAATTTGCGAAAGAGCAAGTGTTGGTGTGTAGTGAGTGTGATTGCAGTGAAATTGTTGTGTCCTATTCGATCCGGTGTTCCTCCTATTTATAGTAACGAAATACAAACAAATATCCCTATAAACATGGGATGCTCCGAATATTCCATCACGAACGTCATAGACCGAGTAATAAGGCTTCAACGTCTTTCTTTGAACGGTTTGGACCGAGTCTTCCGCAGAATTAGTCTTTGTGAACGTTGCTAGCTTCTAACCCACGTACCTGCACATAATCCGTTAGTGATCCTGAGGATACCATTCAGGATATTACCAATACCCTGAATCTGCACCCCGGAAATGAACAGACATTATTTAATCAAGATATAAGCCAAGATATTTCTCAGGATATGAGCTTAGAAATTAGCCCACAACAATTGTCCCCAAAAATGTTACCGTTTAGTATCCTCATTACTAACGGTTACATTTTTTACGCAAACCGAGGCAATTGAGAGATAAGACATGTGATGTGATCGTTTGCAACTACCCAGCCTATATCTACTCATCATACCCTATATCTTCTCATCCTCATCTTCTTTTTTAATCATAATCGACAAGGAAAAGGTACATTTTCTCTCTATCTTTCATACTTATCTTCATCTTTTCTCTCCGGCGAAAAATTCAGTCGATCAAATGCCGCGCCAAACAAGATCCAGTTCAGGTGACTCGGCCCCTACGTTCTACCAGCAAAACCTTCTCCAAGAACCGGAGAAGGAAGCATGTACCTTTGATAGTGCCCACCTGTCAGCCTTAAAATCCTCCGGTATCTTCCCGGAAGGAACCGTATTCAGACCGTTTGACCGTGAAATCCGGTCAGATATGGTCTCCAACGAGTGGATATGCTTTAGTGCTTTCCCTTTTACCCTAGGGCTACGATTCCCCTTTCCGGACTTCATCACCGAATTCTTTAAGATCACAAAAATCTCTTTTAGCCAAACAATGCCAATGCTCTGGCGTGTTTTATCTGTTCTTGACCAGATCAAGAGAAACCACATTCCTGATCTTTCCATCCATGATCTCCCCCTGGCTTACAAACTTAGATGCCACGGATCATGTAGATTTCTGTTTTATTCTACTTCCGGTGACCCATTGATACTTCGTGCCACCAGGAACGAGGATGGTTGGCAATCCAAGTTTTTCTTTGTAAAAAGGGACTCAATCCCTGGTGGGACGGAATATCCGGTACAATGGTTGAGAAAGGGTAGGATTTAGGGTTTAAGAATGATCCTGTCGCTTATCCTGTTCCATATCCTGAACTAATTTATCTTCTCTATTGTGCAGCTGATTTCAGGAAGATTGCTCCTCCTCTTGCTAATTCCCAAGAAAGAATAGACGCCATTAGACTTCTCCCAGAGGCAGAAAGAAGTTTCAACCCTTCTCCACCAACTCCAAGTCCTCTTTCAAGTGCCAACATGTCTGGTAAGGATCCTGCAAGATATCCTGCACACATATGCTTCTTATCTGTTATTTATAGGAGGGATTTAGAATTTACTCCCTGTGTGCAGATTCCAGCAAAGTCCCAGTCTATCTTGACCTGGATGAACTTGACAGCTATCCAACTCCAGCCATAGTTAAGAAGGAGACTCCTGCTACCACCAGCTCCAAGCCACTCCCGGCTCCCAAGGCCAATCCAAGAACCCGTGCTTCAGCAGCGAAAAAGAGAAAGGGCCTTGAGGTCAGCACTCCAGGCTCAGAAGGGTTCTCCTATGATGAACTCAGCTTCTCCGACTCCTTAGAGCCAATGACATCCTTCCTCAACAAGGTAATATCCTGACGCATATCCTTCATGTATATCCTGCACATATATCCTGCACGTATATCCTAACAGGATATCCTGGTAGGATGTCTTAGTCAGCATACACTCTAACCCCATACCTGTGATCAATGTACAGGGCCTCCAGCATTTGCTCCACTTGTACAATGACGCTTGTGGTACTGTGGCACTTCATGAAGCCAGGATCAAGCAGCTCGAGAGCACCGTTGCTGACCAAGGTGCTATTGCCGAAGCAAAGAGCCGGCACTATGAAAGCTTGCTGAAGAAGGTCACCCAAGATGCTGAGGTCAAACTTGCCAGCGTTCAAATGGACCATGATCAGGCCTTGATCAGCTTTCGAGAGGGAATCAAGGCTTCTGCTATCGTCTCCCTGCTACAAGCACGCATCAAAATGGCCTATGAGGCCAAGGAGACGGGCCTTGTTTATCCATCTTGGCCAGTCGAATCCTGGGTGGCTAAATTGAAGGAGCTCGGAGGCAAAGCTGTGCCACTTCCTGCTGAAGCCGGCGAGTCTTCCAAGTCAACGGAGGTGGTGGTCCAAGCTGGAGAGAAGAAGGACGCTGGAGGTGATGCTGAAATGGACATTGGTCAGGATGCTGCGCAGGATGCTGGTCAAGATGCTGGAGCGGAGAAGTCTGAGAAGGTTGAAGGTGATGCCGCTATGTGAGGGCACCTAGGTGGGCAATGACGGATATACGTGCCAAGGCCAGAGCCCACCTTTTTGAATTTGAATGTTGGTTTGCAGTTCCACAAACAATTTACTTTTCTGCATGCTTTTTGAACAATACAACAGTTGAAGGTGGATGGGTCTCGGTTTGAGATGAAGCCCTCAACTGTTGGGTAAATATGGTTATGAACTACTAGTGCTCTTAGTGGATGGGCCTTGTTTTGAGGTGAAACTAAGAGCACATCTTTTGGTATGTTAATAATATAACTACTTTCTTGACTTTATTGTTATTGTCACACAAATTTTACTTGTGAAAACCGTTTGGTTTGAACATTCTTAGGAACACATATCATAAATGTATCCTGGGAGATATCCTGAAAGATATCTTAATAGGGATATTGAAATATAACCTATAAATTATCCAAATAAAAAGGAGAGATCATACCAGAGATCCTTAGAGAATCAGTCCCAATCCTTTATCATAAATTTGTCCCCAGTACATACTTATAAACTTGGATCCATCCTTTGAATTAGAATAATGTGTGTCCCCTGCGTTTGACAAAGACACAAATGTATTTACCTTTTGACTCGAACGAATTCCGAATGCCCAAGGGCAGAACCCCTGATATCCCGAAGAGAATCCTTAGCATATTGGGGATAAACCCTGGTATCTGGGGATAAACCCTGAATTTCATGCGCTACAGGCGAGAGTGTATAAACTCCTAGACTTAGAAAGGTGAAAACCTTTAAACCTTTGAGAGTATGAAAATACTCTTTCGTGAGAGAGGGTGATCAATCCTCATATACCTTTAGGATCCAGGATATAGCCAACAGTAACGAAATTGTCAGCCACTTTTACATGAACTGGTCCCGCTACCTTGAACTACACCTAGATAATTTGCGCTCCAGGCGAGGTGTTTAAACCCAATTCGAAAGAAAGGTGAATACCTTTAAACCTTTGAAGGGATCAGGATCCCTTAATCGTGAGAGAGGGGGCCAATCCTCTAATCTTTCGACTCATCCTGGGTATATATCCTGGAGCTATATCCTGAAACATATCCTGCAAAACAGTTCTAAACTAAGGTGGGTGTTAGCTTGGCTAACACCCCTCCGATGCTTAAGTCAGTATTGGGTTCAAGATAATAAACAAATATATTTTAAAGAGATAGAACACATACCATTCCGAGATAGAAAATAAATTCTACTCTTACTTGAAATAGAGCTTCAAATGTATTGCATTCCAGGATCTTGGTAGCATATCCCCTTCCACATTCCTGAGTCGATATGCTCCTTTCCCTGCTTCTGACTCGATTTCATAAGGTCCTTCCCATTTTGGAGCTAGCTTGCCATCGGCAGGATTAGTGGTATTTTGAAAAGCCTTTCTCAGCACCCAATCACCAATTCGAAATCTCCTAGTCCTTATGTTCTTATTGTATGCTCTGGATATTCTTTGTTGATATGCTGCTATCCTTAGCCTTGCTGCATCTCTTTTTTCATCTATAGTGTCCAAATCCTGACATAAGACTTCAAGATTCTGTTCAGGATCCTGTAGCATAGATCTTGCAGTAGGTATCGTCATTTCTGTTGGAATCATCGCCTCTGCTCCAAATACCAAGGAAAACGGGGTTTGGCCAGTTGCATTCTTCACCGTTGTCCTATCAGCCCACAAAACAAAGGGTGGTAACTCTTCCACCCATCTTCCTTTTTTGGCTCCCAGTCTCTTCTTTAAGTTATTGACTATTATCTTGTTCGAGGATTCGGCTTGTCCATTCGCTTGAGGATGTACCGGAGTAGATGTGATCATTTTGATTCCCCAACTCTTGCAAAAGTCAGTAGTCCTTTTGCTTATAAACTGGGACCCATTATCACAAATGATCTCAGCTGGTACCCCAAACCTAGTCAGGATATTCCTCTTTATGAAGGATACTACTTCTTGGTCTCTTACTTGAACGAATGCTTCAGCCTCGACCCATTTAGAGAAATAATCCGTCATTGCTAACATAAATACTTTTCCTCCCGGAGCTTTTGGTAACTTCCCTACTATATCCATCCCCCACTTCATGAATGGCCAAGGGGAAACTACAGGATATAGTGGTTCAGCTGGTTGATGTAGTATGTTACTATGCCTTTGACATGCATCACATCTTCGAGCATATTCTGCAGTATCTTTTCTCATTGTTGGCCAAAAGTATCCTGTCCTCAATACTTTCGAGAATAACGATCTGCCCCCAGTGTGATTACCACAGTCCCCTTCATGTATATCCTGAAGTACTTCTTTGGCTTCATGATCCTCCAAGCACCTTAAATATGGTCCTGCAAGAGATTTCTTGTATAGAATATTATTTATAATAGTGAATCGTGATACCTTCATCCTAAATGCCTTAGGATTTTCATTTTCGGGGATGTGTCCATTTTTAAGATATTTCAGAATTGGAGTTGTCCAGGATTTAGGATCCTGTTCAGGATATTCCACTCCAGGATCCCGAATATCCGCTACTTCTTTACCCTGAGGATTAGTTGCAGGATATAAGACATGTATTATTGGTACTTGGGTCCCTTCCGGTATCCTGATTGATGATCCCAGATTTGCTAAGGCATCCGCTTCAGCATTATCCTCTCTTGGTACCTGCTCAAGTGTAAAAACATCGAAATATCCTGCTAATTTTTTGAGAATATCAAGATATTCAGTCAATTTCTCACCCTTAACTGCATATGATCCATTAAAATGGTTAGTAATTAACAAAGAGTCAACATATGCTTGTAAATTTTTTATACTCATACTCTTAGCCAATTCTAATCCTGCAATTAAAGCTTCATATTCTGCCTCATTATTGGTAGCAGGAAATTCACACCTAATAGCCTGGGGTAATATGTCCCCCTGTGGCGATTTTAGTAGTATTCCCAATCCTACTCCTCTTATGTTAGATGCACCATCAGTATATAATGTCCAGGATCCTGAGGATTCTCCTAACTGTTGAACTTCTAGGTCTACCTCATCCTGAATGTCACTACTAAAATCAGCCACAAAGTCAGCTAAAGCCTGAGACTTTATGCCATTCCTAGGTTCATATACTAAATCATAGGCACTTAACTTTACCGACCACTTAGCCATTCTGCCTGACATCTCTGGTTTTCTAAGCACATTCTTGACAGGATAATTTGTTTTAACATGAATCCTATGTGTCTCAAAGTAATGTCTAAGTTTCGTTGATGCCATGACTAATGCTAGTATTAATTTTTCTAAGTGAGAATACCTAGTTTCAGCATCTAACAAACTTTTGCTAACATAATAAACAGGATATTGCTGACCTTCATGGTCTTTTATAAGAACGGCACTTACAGCATTCCCTGATACAGCAAGGTACAGGGATAGTGGTTCACCATTTTCGGGTTTCATCAGTAGAGGTGCGGTTGAGAGATATCGTTTCAAATCCTGTAGGGCTGCTTCGTGCTTCTCACCCCACTCGAATTTTTTGTTCTTCTTCAGGATATCATAAAAATCTTTGCATTTCTCTGAGGATCTTGAGATAAATCTGTTTAATGCTGCCACTCGCCCCGTTAATCGTTGAACATCTTTCATATTTGAGGGTGATTTAATATCCAAGATGGCTTTAATCTGCTCCGGGCTTGCTTCTATTCCTCTTTTGGTCACCATATATCCTAGGAATTTTCCTGCTCCTACTCCAAAATGGCACTTGGCAGGATTCAGCTTCATATTATACTGATCCAGGATATCAAACGCTCCTTTAATATCCTGGAGGTGATCCTGAGCTTTCTTTGACTTTACCACCATATCGTCAATGTACACCTCCATGGTGTCCCCCAGTTTGTCTTTGAACATCATATTTACCAATCTTTGGTATGTTGCACCTGCATTTTTCAAACCAAAAGGCATAGCTGTGTAACAATAAATACCTGTTGGTGTCATGAAGGCAGTATCCTCCTGGTCAGAAGGCTCCATTTGGATCTGTTGAAATCCTGAGGATGCATCCATGAAAGTCAGCATTTCATGCCCAGCAGTGGCATCTACCATCGCATCAATATGGGGAAGAGGAAATGGGTCTTTAGGACAAGCTTTATTCAAGTCTGTGTAATCCACACAGACTCTCCATTTTCCGTTCTTCTTCTGTACCACTACCACGTTTGCTAGCCACCTTGGGAATTTGACTTCTCTAATCATTTTGGACTTCAACAATCTTTCAACTTCTTCTTGAATAATTGTATTGCGTTCAGGAGCAAACTTCCTTCTCTTTTGTTGCACTGGCTTGAATGATTTATCAATTCCAAGCTTGTGAGTGATAATATCTTTGGATATGCCTGTCATATCCTCATGCTTCCATGCAAACGTTGACATCCTGCATTTTAAAAAGTTAATTAATTGTTCTTCAATATCCTGAGGGATATTGGTTCCCACGAGCACCGAAATATCGGGATTATCTTGGTCCAGGACAATTTTCTTCACATCCTGCTCCGGATCCTCCACGATATCCTGGGCCCGCGTCTTTAATTGCTATGCTGCACTAGGTTTGGTTGAGGATTTCATCGAGGATGAGTAGCATTCTTTCGCCTCCTGCTGATCACTATCAACTTTAACAACTCCCCAAGGGGTAGGTATCTTGATGCATTGGTGATATGTTGATGGCACGGCCTTCATATCGTGAATCCACGGTCTTCCCAATATAATGTTATAGCAGGATAGAGAGTCCATTACACAGAAACGTTGTATCGAGTTGACTCCTTCAACATACACCGGCAACTTTATCTCTCCCACTGTGTTTCTGGCCTCTCCACTGAACCCAACAAGCACGGTGGACTTCGAAGTGATATCCATTGGAGATACATTCATTCTTTTAAGCGTCTCTAGTTGGATTATGTTGACGGAGCTGCCATTATCAACCAATATCCTGCGTACAAAATGGTTAGCCACATATAACGTTATTACCAGAGCATCATGGTGAGGATCCTGGACAGTATCCCTGTCATCAGCATCAAATGTGATCACTTTGTCAGTTGTGAGTGTAGTCATCCTGACAGGTTTGTCTCCCCTTTCGGCCTTAGCTTCTTTTGCATGTCTCTTTGCTGCCGAATACGAAGTCCCACAAATGTCGGATCCTCCCGAAATGAAGTTGATTATCTTGGCATCCGCGGGAGGTGAGGCTGCTCGCTCAGGATCCTTATCAGTATCCTGACCCTTATTCTTCTTCCTTCCTAAGAGATCTTTCAAATATCCCTTGCTTAGAAGATAGCTTATCTCTTTCCTCAAAGCAATGCAATCCTCGGTCATATGTCCGAAATCTTCGTGGAAAGCACACCATTTTGATTTGTCTTTCCAATCCACCTTTTGTTGATTCTTTCGGGGCCATCTTGCCTTGTCCCCTAGACCCTGCATGGCATATATCAATTCAGGGATGTTAACAGAAAAGCAATATTCAGATAATTCAGGGTACTCTTCAGGATCCTCATCTTCGACAGCATTCACTCTCTTGTTCTCATTTCTGCCATATGGCTTAGGCCGATACGACTTGAATGAGGATTCCGATTTCCTGTTAGTTGACTCATAAGTGTTGGATGAGTTCATCCTTTCTTGCATCTTTCTGTCATCTTCCAACCGAATGTATCTTAGGGCCCTGTTCCGAGCTTCATCCAGGTTCCTGCATGGGTTCATTACAAGGTCTTGGTAAAATTGAGAATCCTTTTGCAACCCCATCTTGAAAGCTTGCACAGCCGTTGCAACATCAAGATGAGGAATGTCTAGTGATTCCCGGCTAAACTTGTTCACATAATCCCTAAGGGATTCCTGAGGCCCTTGTGTTATCCTGTAGAGATCACTTGTTAATTTTTCAAAGCTCCTACTACAAGAAAACTGACTATTAAATAAATTTACTAAATGAGCAAAAGATGTAATTGAATGTGGAGGAACATTCAAGAGCCACTTCAAAGCTGATCCTGTCAAGGTTGAACCAAAACCCTTGCACAAGCATGCTTCTTTGAGATCCGGAGGGATAGGGTTGATCTCCATCCTCTCCCTATACTGAGCAATATGCTCCTCAGGATCCGTCGTTCCGTCGTAAAGCTTCATGTTGGGGGTTTGGAACCTCTTTGGAATTTCAGCATCACAGATAGGATATGCAAAGCGAGATATCTTATGACTGTCTTGAGACACTTCCGGGATCGGCTGGACCACCCCGGGTACACTTGATATCATGTCCTTCAACTTCTGAAGTTCCCTAGTAAGTGCTGATGGCACACCTGTATCCTGCAGGGATCCACCATTGTTAGTATTATGAGTATTATTATTATTTGACACGTTACCCGTTGGAGGATTTTGCCCATATCCTGAAGCATATCCTGAGCTCCTTATGGTCGATATCCTGACCGAGGAGGGTATTTCAGGGGTATGATTCTGAGGAAGGCTGGGCACAATATTTCCCCGGTTATCCTCAGTATACACAGCTGAACTGAAGTTCAAAGTTCTGGGTTGTAATGGAGTGACAATATCCTCAGCGGATCTGCTCGAGCCAGACTTCAGGAGTTGTATTTCCCTTAAGAGCATTTGGTTCGTTTCCTGCTGCTGCCTCATTTGTTCCTGCACACTTCCAAACAAGGTTAAAATTTCGTCGTTAGATGCTAAAACAGGGGCAGATTCCTGAACACTGCGGGTAGGGATAATATCCTGAGGTCGTGTAGAGGCTGGCATTCTTGGAGGAGGTGGTGGAAGCACCGAACCTGTAGTAGCAGAAGTCGTAGCAGACATGGTAGAGGAACTCATGTTTGATCGTGAGGCCATTGTGGACAATGTAGCAAAAAGTTTTGAAAATAAAAAACCGATTAGCGATTTGATAAAAATTTTTAGTAAAGAGAGCACCACTTGCCCCACGGTGGGCGCCAAATTGTTTTGGTCAAAAATTACCTAAGCAATTTAGTGATCAAATTAGTAATGTGAGGTAGTGTGCTAGAAAGTTTATAAAAAATGTGCTTGTTGAGTTATTTAGAGAATCAGTATTCAGGATACGGCTCAGGATATTGAGCTGTATCTGCGATCAAACAATGAGTAAATAATAAGCAAAAAATAAAGGAAACGACACGAGATGTACGAGGAAAGCCCTTGATCAATCTAGATCGCCGGCATAAAACCTCAGGAGCTGACAATCGCAGCTGCCTTGTTCTTCTTATTGCTTTAAACTTCAGGATACAGTGCAGGATATCAACCAGATCGCTAAGTGTTACAATGAATTCGTGTGAGAGTACAATTTGCGAAAGAGCAAGTGTTGGTGTGTAGTGAGTGTGATTGCAGTGAAATTGTTGTGTCCTATTCGATCCGGTGTTCCTCCTATTTATAGTAACGAAATACAAACAAATATCCCTATAAACATGGGATGCTCCGAATATTCCATCACGAACGTCATAGACCGAGTAATAAGGCTTCAACGTCTTTCTTTGAACGGTTTGGACCGAGTCTTCCGCAGAATTAGTCTTTGTGAACGTTGCTAGCTTCTAACCCACGTACCTGCACATAATCCGTTAGTGATCCTGAGGATACCATTCAGGATATTACCAATACCCTGAATCTGCACCCCGAACATGAACAGACATTATTTAATCAAGATATAAGCCAAGATATTTCTCAGGATATGAGCTCAGAAATTAGCCAACAACAGTCACCTCAATGACGTCATGCTCGTAACGGGTTATCCGACTCCAACGGCTAGTTATCCGTTGATTTGTTACGGATAAGAACAAAATACAACTCGTTTATTTACATAATTACTCCTTATATTTTGGGGGCAATTGTTAGGGGAGGATTTCTCAATGACATGTGATCCTCAATTACTGTTGGGTTTGGTGATCCTCACTTCTGTTTGAGTTAGTGATCCTCAGAAGTGTTTCAGGATCAGGATCAGAATCATGGATCATCTTAAGGATCCTTATACTAACGATTGTCTACTTTGAATATGGTGTTGTTTTGCAGGAGTACGAGCTTGGACTTGGTCTTGGCGATATTCCTGGAGCATATTCCATGGCTTATTCCGCACGTGCTTAACTGAAGTGGACGTTATGGAGTTCGTGGAGGACTTGCATGAAATGCGGAATGTTTGTTAGCTTAGATATTTTTCCATTTTTAAACGGGGTAGCGAGCTATATAGAAACACTTGGCTATTTTTGGCTAACACACACACTCTTGCAACTGCTCTCACCAGCTCTCGTTAATTCACTTGGCGATTGCACACTTTTTTACACAATACACTATAGTGATCCTTGTACTTAGCTCGATATCATCCGAAGTTGTAATACATTTCTTGTTTAATTTGAGTAGGTGATCGGTAGTTTCTATCACCCGAGGTTTTTTATGCCGGAGATCATTCATTGATCAAGGGCTTTTTCCTCGTATAAATCTTCGTGTCACTTGTTCATTACATTTCAGAGTGATCCTTATTGTTGTTCATCAATTCAAGCATCATACCTCATAACAGAAAGTTTGGTTGCATTATCATTGCTTGACCAAAACACCTGGTAAAATTGAGAATCTTTCTGCAACCCTATCTAGAAAGCCTGCACAGCTGTTACAACATCAAGATGTGGGATATCTAAGGATTCCTGACTAAACTTGTTCACATAGTCCCTCAAGGATCCCTGAGGTCCTTGGGTTATCCTGTAAAGATCACTGGTTAGTTTCTCAAAACTTCGACTGTAAGAAAATTGACTATTAAACAAATTCACTAAATGAGCAAATGATGTATTGAGTGAGGAGGAACGTTTAGGAGCTATTTTAAGGCTAATCCTGTTAAGGTAGAACCAAAACCCTTGCATAGGCATGCTTCTTTGAGATCCAGAGGGATAGGGTTGATTTCCATACTTTCCCTATATTGGGCAATATGCTCTTCAGGATCCGTAGTTCCGTCATAGAGCTTCATGTTGGGGGGTCTGAATTTCAGCATCACAGATGGGATACGCGAACCGTGATATCCTGTGGCTGTCTTGGGATACTTCTGGAATTGGTTAGACCACGCCAGGTACGCTGGATATCATGTCCTTCAATTTTTGAAGCTCCCTGGAAAATGCTGATGTCATACCTGCATCCTGCAAAGGTCTAACACCATTAGTAGCAAGAGTATTATTATTATTAGATACATTACCAGTCTGAGGATTCTGGCCATATCCTGAAGCATATCCTGAGCTTCTCACAGTTGACACCCTGACTGAAGAGGGTATCTCAGGAGTATGATTCTGGGAATGGCTAGGCACAATATTCCCCCTGTTATCCTCAGTATATACTGCAGAACTGAAGTTCAGAGCCCTGGGTTGCAAGGGAGTGACAGTATCCTCAGCGGGCCTGCTTGAGCTGGATTTCAAGGGTTGTATCTCTCTCATTAGCATCTGATTGGTCTCCTGCTGCTGCCTCATCTGTTCCTGTACACTACCAAACAAATTTAGAATTTCTTCATTAGAGGCCAAAACAGGAGCAGATCCCTGAATGTTGCGAGCGGGGATAACATCTTGAGGCAGTGAAGAGGCTTGGGTTCTCGGAGGAGGTGGTGGAAGCACCGAACCAATTGTTGCAGAGGTTGTAGCAGGCATGGTGGAAGAGCTCATGTTTGATCTCGAGGCCATTGAAAATAGTGTAGCAAAAAGTTTTGAAAATAGAAAACCAAGTAATGATTTTGCAAAAGCTTTTAGTTGAAATAGCACCACTTGCCCCACGGTGGGCGCCAAATTGTTTTGGTTAAAAATTACCGAAGCAATTAAGTGATCAAATTAGTTAAGTGAGGTAGTGTGCTAAGAGAATGTGTTCAAAAATATGTAAATTAAGTTGTTTGCAAAAACAGTTTTCAGGATACGGCTCAGGATATTGAGCTGTATCTATGATCAAACGATGAGCAAGAATGTTAAAGGTGTCACGGGATATACGAGGAAAGCCCTTGATCAATCTAGATCACCGGCACAAAACCTCGGGAGCTGACAATCGCAGTTGCCTTGCTCTTCTTATTGCTTCAAATGTCAGGATACAGTGCAGGATATGATGCGGATCAACTAAGCGTTACAATGCAATTCGAATACAAATGTAAGTGTGTTGTGAGTGTTTGCAGCTAGAGAAAAAGAGTGTACGAGAGATTGTGTGCCCTAATCTGATCAGATCAATCATTCTTATAGTAAAAGAAACCAACTAACTATCCTATTATTCCGGGATTCAGCGAATATTCCATATATGAACGTTGTAGTCTACGTCTTCCGGCTTCAACGTCCATAATCTAACTGATTTGCCCGAGTCTTGGGGAGAAGAAGTCCACTTGAACGTTAGAGACTTGCACCTTTCAATCTGCACGTGGGTTAATTAGTTACTACCAGGAAATCATACCAGGATGTTACTAATATCCTGATTCAGTATCCTGGTCACAATAAAACAAAGTCAGAATATCAGTCAGGATATATGAGCAGAAAATCACCCATAACACCTATACATGGAAAAAATATACAAGTATACGAATACACCCATCCTTGGGAAGGATATACATGTATAAATACATGAAAGGTATCAAGTTAAAATATATTGTTTTAACAATCATTCCAAAATTTAATAAATATAATTTAAGTTGAAATATTTATTATTTTAACAAATAATTATATAACTTGAAATAATATTGAAGACACAAAGAAACGTAACTCAAAGACACTAATTAATACTAAGTCAAGGCATGACCCGCTCGTCTAATAGACCGTAGTACGTTGTAGGTAGTCGTGTACATCCGAAGGAGCTTTGAGTTACCGTCGATTACGAAGAACGTAAGACTGTGAGTTCATGTCCCCCTTTTCTTTTAACTGTTTTTCGGTTTATAACTTCGGGGGTGAAGTACATGTTACAAACTGTTTACAAACGTTTATATGTGGTATGGTTAGCTAATGAAGGGTACTGCTAGATCATGTGAGTGGTGGGTATAACGCTTAAGACCATTAATCCTCATTGTATGACCGAGGGACATGAGTGATAGATCTATTTGGGTGTAGCGAGCCCACACCCATGTGGACAAGGGTGGCCCATGAGGTGACTATGTCTTATTGCCGGAGACAAAATTTGCTAGGTTTGAGCCTTCCTGCATCACGTCACACATATTAATGGCCTTGCAAACCATTAATGATATGTTTTCCTTGTTGCTTTCATACCGGGGTTTACAAACATACATACATACTTACAATGATTACAAAGGTTTATTCGTGCACACAAACTAACACATGAACTCGCTCAACTTTTGTTGATGTTTTCAAACTACATGTATTTCAGGGAATTAAATGTGGATCTGGCGGGCGTTTGAAGGTTTCAAATTATGTTAATAATAAAAGATGTCATCCGGTGTCTTAGGGTTTGGATAGTGTGTCTTATCCTGGATAAGACACATCTTCCAAAGCCTGGTTTCATTTAGAGTCTTTTGTCGAGTCCTCATGGAACTCTAAAACTATTGTATGGTTTGTAATATGGATTCAAAGTCGATGTTAGGATTTCAAAACAATGATGTTTGTGGTATTTTAAACTTATTTAATGGATGATCATCTTTAGTTTTATCATATAGTTGTTGTCCTTTCGCTTTGTCCGTCCGTTTGAGGATGATAAGTTGTGTTTAGATTTAACTTGGTTCCCATTGCTTTTTGGAAACTAGTCCAAAAATGAGAAGTAAAACAGCTATCTCTATCAGAAACAATAGATAAAGGAATTCCATGTAATGAAACTACTTCATTTACATATAACTTGGCTAATTGTTCCATACTGAAAGTTTCCTTCATCGGTAAGAAATGAGCAGACTTGGTTAATCTGTCTATAATCACCCAGATTATATCATTACCTTTTTGTGTCTTGGGTAATTTAGTAACAAAATCCATTGTTATCAATTCCCATTTCCATATTGGCATTTCTAATTGCTGCAATAAACCTGAGGGTTTCTGATGTTCAGCTTTAACTTGTGAACAGGTTAGACACTTGGCAACATAAGTTGCTACATCCTTTTTCATTCCTATCCACCAGAAATTCTTTCTTAAGTCTTGATACATTTTATCACTTCCAGGATGTATCGTATACTTAGACTTATGGGCTTCTTCTAATATTCGGTGGCGTATGTTTCCTAGTTTAGGTATCCAAATTCTTTTCTTATGGAATCTCCAAATTTCATCTGTTCCTTGTTCTAATTCCTTAATCATTCCTTTCAATTTTTCAGTATCGTCCTTGATTACTAATTCTTGTATTTCTCTAATTTGTTCATTTAGATCTATCTGCATATTTAATTTAAGAGAATGTACTCTTTTTGGCTTTTCATGATACTTTCAACTTAAATCATCTGCTACTACATTAGCCTTTCCTGCATGATACTGGATATTACAATCATAATCACTAAGAATTTCCATCCATCGTCTCTGTCTTATATTTAACTCCTTTTGCCCAAAAACATATCTTAAACTCTTATGATCGGTGAAAATGGTAAACTTACTACCGTAAAGATAATGTCTCCAACTTTTAAGGGCAAAAATTATGGCTCCCAATTCTAGATCATGGGTTGTATAATTCTCTTCATGATTCTTAAGTTGTCTAGAGGCATAGGCTATAACATTTTGACGTTGCATCAATACACATCCATAACCTAATTTAGACGCGTCGCAATAGACTACAAAGTCTTCAGTTCCTTCTGGTAACGCTAGTATGGGTACTGTTAGGGGAGGATTTTCTAACAATTAGTGATCCTTATTCGTTATCCTAATTAGTGATCCTTACTTCTGTGACAGGTGGTGATCCTCAGAAGAGCTTCAGGATCAGGATCATGGATCACTTTAAGGATCCTCGTACTGACGATTGTTTATTTATGTTTTGTACTACCTCGCAGGTATAACAAGCTTGACCAAGTCTTGGCGATATTCCTGGAGAATATTCCCAAACTATTCTGCACGTGCTTGGCCAAAAATGGACGTTATGGAGAACGTGGGGTCTTGGCACAAAAGTCGGATAGTTAGTTTGGTAGTTAAATTTCTATTTTAAAAAGGGGTAACGAGCTAGTAAAAAACACTTAGTCATTTTACAGCTACACACACTCGTATACTCGCTCACTTGAAGCTCTCGACGAACATTCATTCGTTTTCACTCACTTTTACACATTTCACGATAGTGATCCTTGTACCTAGCTCGTTACTATCCGAAGTTGTAAACATTTATTCATTTATTTGAGCTTGGTGATCGGTAGTTTCCATCACCCGGGGTTTTTTGTGCCGGAGATCAACTCTTGATCAAGGGCTTTTTCCCCGTATAAATCCTTGTGTTGTTTGTGCAATTTACATTGAAGTGATCCTCATCGCTGTTACACATCTTAAGCATCATTCCCCATAACATAGAGTTTGGTTGCAATATCCTCAACAGATTTTTTGACCAAAACAGTTTGGCGCCCACCGTGGGGCAATTGGTGCTTCATCCTTAGAAAAATACGCATTTCTGTGCTCATTTCGGTCCACTACAACCAAGCAAATGGCTTCCTCGGCGAAGAATGCTTCAAATTTGATGCCCTCATTCACTTCTTCTCAAGGTGTTCCCCCTTTGCCTCCACCACCTTCTGGATCCCAGAAGAATGCTGAGAATGCTGCGAAGAAACCAACTCCCATTTTCTCAAAACCTCCAACTTCTTCTGCTTCTTACACTCCCACTACTAGTGACATGTTTACTTTGATTTTGCAGATGAAGGATCAGATACGGCAACAGGATAAGACCAATGAGAGGATTCTCAAAGAAATCGGAGATCTCAAGAAACAAAAGACAACGGCAGAGGATCATTCCCCACTAGTGCCGAAATCCTTGAATTTTGATACTCCGGTGATTACTTCCCAGCCATCAGTGGTTCCAGACGTTCAATATGTGGGTGGACCGAAAGGAGTGCACTATGGAACAACAACAATCACCCAGGCAGCAGGCTCATATTTCCAGCCAGCGGGATCCTATCCTCAGTATATGGGATCCCTCACGAATTCAGGAGGATATTCAGGAGTGCAGCAGGTTCAAGGATCCTCCTTTGTTCCAGGATCATCCCAGGTTCAAGGATCCTCCTTTGTTCCAGGATCATCCCAGGTTCAAGGATCCTCCTTTGTTCCAGGATCATCCCAGGTTCAAGGATCCTCCTTTGTTCCAGGATCATCCCAGGTTCAAGGATCCTCCTTTGTTCCAGGATCATCTCAGGTTCGAGGATCCTCCTTCCTCCCAGGATCATCCCAGGTTCAAGGATACTCCTTCCTCCCAGGATCATCCCAGGTTCAAGGATCCTCCTTCGTTCCAGGATCGTCCCAATTTCAGGGATCCTTCCAGATGCCAGGATCCTTGAAGAGTTTGCAAACAGGAAGTTCAGATGTCCATCAGGGAGATTTTATTCCAATGCAGACCAATGCTTCTACTGGTCCCTCGATCATTCCAGAGCCCCAACAATATGGATTAACCTCCCTTCTTCCTAACTTGAATCCAATGGGAGGTAACACTTTTAATAATTCTTATACTACTAACCATGGTCTTATGCAGGATCCAGGTATCAACCATGCCATGGCCAGGGAATTGCAAAAGTTAAAGGATATGATATCAAGTGTTCCAGGAGTGGTCAAACCTATTCCAGAGATTGCAGATGGGAGCCACAAGATATCTCATTTTGCACCACCAATCTGTGACGCTGAGATACCCAAGAGGTTCCATGTGCCAACAATGAAGCTGTATGATGGTTCGACAGATCCTGAGGAACACATAGCACAATACAGGGAGAGGATGGAGATCAATCCAATTCCAGAAAGGTTAAAGGAAGCATGCCTGTGCAAGGGATTCGGATCCACTCTTACTGGATCAGCTCTCAAATGGCTGCTAAGTGTTCCTCCCTATTCTATTACCTCATTTGCTAACCTAGTTAACTTGTTTAATAATCAATTTTCTTGTAGTAGAAAATTTGAACGATTAACTAGTGATTTATATAGGATAACACAGGGTCATAATGAATCATTAAGGGATTACATTACCAAATTCAGTAAAGAATCCTTAGACATTCCCAACTTAGATATAGCTACGGCTGTTGAGGCCTTTAAAATGGGATTGCTTAGGGATTCGTCGTTCTATGATGATCTTGTTATGACACCATGCAGGAACTTAGATGAGGTAAGAACACGAGCACTTAGGTTCATTCGGCTAGAGGACGACAAGAGGATCCAGGAGAGATTAGCAGGATCCTCAAAGCAGGATAAGCAAGGATCCTCATTCAGGAACAACAAGTTCAGATCCTACAATAGATCTGATAACCAGAACGTGCATTCTGTTGATCAAGAAGAGGATGATGAGGATTATCCTCCAATTTCTGAATATTGTTTTTGTGTTGATAACAATGAACTAATCCTTGCTATGCAGAACCTAGGTGATAAAGCTAGATGGCCGAGAAAAAATGATAGGCCAGCTGCAACTAAGGATAAATCTAAGTGGTGTGCATACCATGAAGATTTCGGGCATCTCACAGAAGAATGCATTGCATTAAGAAAGGAAATTGGATACTTGTTGAGCAAGGGGCATCTAAAAGAATTGTTGGGAAGAAAAAAGTCAAGGACTCAGGATCCTGAAAGGATCCCTGAGAAGGCTCCAGCCCCTCCAGCAGATGCACAAGTGATAAATTTTATTTCTGGAGGATCTGACATTTGCGGCACATCCTTCTCAGCAGCTAAAAGGCATGCAAAGGAAACTAAAATGGATAATGGAGAAAGACCTGTTCGAACATCAAGTGTCTCCGAAGGAAAAGTCATAACCTTTGATGAGAATGATCGTGTTGATATCCAGGATCCTCATCACGATGGTTTAGTTATTACTCTTTTCATTTCTAACCATTTTGTTCGCAGGATCCTTATAGACGGAGGGAGTTCAGTGAACATTATCCAGCTTGATGTTCTAAAGAAGATGGGTATCCCTGAATCAGATATCATACCAAGATCCTCCGTGCTCGTGGGATTTAGTGGCGAAACTAAGAATACCCTGGGGGACATTAAACTCCCAATATACATTGAAGGCCTACACTCTTATCAAAAATTTTGTGTTATTGACTGTTTATCATGTTGTAATGTTATCCTTGGCAGGCCTTGGATACACGATATGAAAGCAGTCCCATCTACCTACCATCAATGTGTGAAGCTCCTTAGTCCTTGGGGAATAGTGAAGATTTATAGTGATCAGCAGGAGGTTAAGAATTGCTACACTTCATCGATGAAACCAGCCTCGAAGTCAAGGGAGCAATAGCAATCAAGGTATCCTCCAAGGGATGTCTTGGAGGCCAGAGAGCAGGATGTGGTAGAAATCCTCATGGATCCTGATGATTCTGAATCCAAAATCTATATCGGATCAGGGATCCTTGGCGAAATGAAAGAAGACCTCGTATCCTTCCTTAAAAGGAGAAAGACTACCTTTGCATGGAAACACGAAGACATGACTGGTATATCCAAAGATGTAATCACTCACAAACTCGGCATTGACAGATCCTTCAAGCCAATCCATCAAAGGAGAAGAAAGTTTGCACCGGAAAAGAATGCCATTATCCAGGAAGAGGTAGAGAAATTGCTCCGGGCAGGTATGATTAGAGAGGTCAAGTATCCAAGATGGTTGGCCAATGTGGTTGTTGTTCAAAAGAAAAACGGAAAGTGGAGGGTATGTGTCGATTTTACCGATTTAAATAAGGCATGTCCCAAGGATCCTTTCCCATTACCCCACATTGACTCCATGGTGGATGCAACTGCGGGTCATGAACTGTTGACTTTTATGGATGCTTCATCTGGATTCCAACAAATCCAAATGGAATCATCCGACCAAGAGGATACAGCCTTCATGACTCCAACTGGTATATACTGCTATATTGCTATGCCGTTCGGATTAAGAAATGCAGGTGCAACATATCAAAGGCTGGTGAATATGATGTTCAAGGATCAGATTGGACAAACTATGGAGGTGTACATAGATGATATGGTGGTAAAATCCTTAAAAGCAGAGGATCACCTAAGAGACTTGGAGGAAGCATTCGATATCCTTGACAAATATAACATGAAACTTAATCCTTCAAAATGTCACTTTGGTGTTAAAGCAGGTAAATTCTTAGGATATATGGTGACAAAGAGAGGCATTGAAGCTAGCCCGGAACAAATCAAAGCAATAGTGAACATCAAATCTCCGGCCAATTCTAAGGATGTTCAAAGGCTAACAGGCAGGATCGCAGCTTTGAATAGATTTATATCCAAATCCTCCGAGAAGTGTAAAGAATTCTATGATATCCTAAGGAAGAACAAGAAATTTGAGTGGACTGAGAAGCATGAAAATGCTTTAAGAGCCCTCAAAGATTACCTATCCTCAGCCCCGGCTTTGATGAAACCAGAAAAAGGCGATGTGCTATCCTTGTATCTTGCAGTATCCTCAAAAGCAGTAAGTGCGGTCCTTGTTAAGGATCATGAAGGTACACAACATCCTGTCTATTATGTAAGTAAAAGTTTACTTGATGCCAAATCCAGGTATTCACACCTTGAAAAGCTTATTCTTGCATTAATTATGGCATCTACTAAGTTAAGACATTATTTTGAAACTCATGTTATCATTGTAAGAACTAATTTTCCAATTAAGAATGTCCTCAGGAAACCAGAGATGTCAGGAAGGATGTCTAAGTGGGCAGTGAAGCTAAGTGCATATGATATAAGATATGAGCCTAGGACAGCTATCAAATCCCAAGCATTAGCTGACTTTGTGGCTGATTTCAGTAGTGATTTACAAGAAGAAGCTGAATTAGAAGTCCAGCAGCTAGAAGAGACCAAGGATCCTTGGATACTCTATACTGATGGATCCTCAAATGTCAAAGGCACAGGGCTTGGAATACTACTAAAATCGCCACAGGGGGACATAATACCCCACTCTATAGCTTGTGAGTTCCAAACCACTAACAATGAGGCTGAATATGAAGCCTTAATTGTTGGTTTGCAAATTGCAAAGCATATGGGGATCAGGTATCTTGAGGTACATGTAGATTCATTGTTAATTACAAACCACTTTAATGGATCCTATGCTGTTAAAGGTGAAAAGCTAACCAAATATTTAGAGATAGTCAAAAGTTTGGCACTCTCTTTTGTTTCCTTTAGTTTGACACAGGTACCAAGGGAAGAAAATACAGAAGCTGATGCTTTGGCTAACTTAGGATCATCCTTGAAGATCCCGGAGGATATCAAGATCCCTATTATCCATATCCTGACCCCGGCTATCGAGGATCACGAGGCTATGGAGATAGGAAATGATTCTGCAATTATCCCTTGTGAGGATACTCAATCCCATTCAGGATCAGGATCATGGATCTCACCAATTATGAGATACTTACAACATGGTGAGATTCCTACAGGAGAAAACCCTAGGGCTTTCAAATCTAAGGTATCTCAATTCATAATTTTAAATAATATGTTGTATAGACGATCTCTTGCAGGACCATACTTGAGATGCATTGAGGATCCTGAAATCCAAAAAGTTTTAAAAGACTTCCATGAAGGAGATTGTGGAAACCACACTGGGGGCAGGGCATTATTCTCAAGGATCCTGAGGACAGGATACTACTGGCCAACCATGAAAAGAGATGCTATGGAGTATGCTAAAAGATGTGATCCTTGTCAGAGACACAGCAATATCCTTCATCAACCAGCTGAATTATTGCATCCTATATCCTCCTCTTGGCCATTTATGAGATGGGGGATGGATATAGTTGGTAAGCTCCCTAAGGCACCTGGTGGAAAAGTATTCATGCTTGCTATGACTGATTACTTCTCCAAGTGGATAGAGGCTGAAGCTTTTGCCCAAGTTAGAGAAAAGGAAGTTATATCCTTCATTAAAAGAAATATTATAACTAGATTTGGAATTCCTTCTGAGATTATATGTGATAATGGTTCCCAATTTATTGGGGGCAGAACCACTAACTTTTGTGACAGCTGGGGGATTAGGATGATAACATCAACACCAGTCCACCCACAAGCTAATGGTCAGGCAGAATCATCCAACAAGATCATTATCAACAATTTGAAGAAAAAGCTTGGATCCAAGAAAGGGAAATGGGCAGAAGAACTACCCTATGTGCTTTGGGTTGATAGGACAACCCCCAAGAGTGCTACTGGTCAAACACCATTCTCTTTGGTGTTTGGGGCAGAATCAGTGATCCCAACAGAAATGGTGGTTCCAACTACAAGAACAAGTACCCGTGATCCTGAGAAGAATGATGAGAACTTGGCTCAAGACCTGGATACTATTGAAGAAATCAGGGATATGGCTAGGATAAGGATAGCCAGTTATCAGCAAAGAATGGCTGGTGCTTACAACAAAAATGTCAGGATCAGGAGGTTTCAAGTTGGAGATATGGTATTAAGGAAAGCATTTCAGAATACCACCAATCCTGCTGATGGAAAATTGGCTCCAAAATGGGAAGGCCCTTATTTAATTGAAGCTGAAGCAGGAAAGGGGGCATATAGATTGCTAACCATGGAAGGTGATTTGCTACCAAGAGCTTGGAATGCTGTCCACTTGAAGAAATATTTCATGTGAGCAGGATCCTAGTGGCACAGATGATCCTCACGATAGGGATATCCTTAAAGGATCCTCAAAGTATCGGTGATCCTTGCTTAGGTAATATCCTAAACTTGAACTGTTTCATTTCTTTATTTTCTCATATAAGGATAAGGATCATGTATCCTTTATCCTTCTCTCACGTGAGTTTAAGTTTTGAAAGTTCAGGTATCCTTAGCACAACATTGGTTATCTGCTGAAGCAATCCGTTCCTTGGGTTTAACCCCAGTTATTTGGGCTTGACCCCAGTTCCGCCTGTAGCGCACGATGATCCTGGTATAGTTCAAGGCATTGGGACCAGTACTCGTTTTAGGGGCTGATAATTCCATTGTACTGGCTATGCTTAGGATCCTACGTATAATGGTAGACGTACCATACATCCGTTCTTAAGGTTTCTAACGTTTTCACGTTAGCTAAGGTTTTGGCATTTTCATGTCACCAAGTTTGGATAGTCGCCAGTTAGGGCCATACTCCAGTTTACATACGATCCTTGGGCTTGTCCCCAGTTATCCTTGGGCTTGTCCCCAGTTATCCTTGGGATTGTCCCCAGTTGCTAACTCTTTTCTTATGATGGCTTAGTCCCAAGTTATGCTCTATTTCAGGTTCTTGAAGATAGTCAACTAGGGATCCTTGATCCTTACTTTATTCCAAGGTTTATCTAATAGTTATCCTTATTATGGTTAGGATCCTAACTTGGATCCTCAGGTATGATCCTTAACTATTAATAATCCTATTCATTATTTATTTGAATAACCCTTATACTTGACAACTGAACTTGTGATTCTTAAACCATATCACTTTTTAGAATTTATCGATTATGGGATATGTGATCCTTGATCATACCCTAAACTTTCTGGATATCTTTTCTAATTTTTCAAGGCTTGAAAAGTATAAACAAAATGAACGTTACAACAGTTAGAAAGTAAGATGTTATAAAGGATAACAACACAAGATAAGCGACAAAAGGTTAAGTTTTTATTTATTAACAAAAGACTAACCCTTAAAAGGTTGTCAAAATTACCTACCCGAGCATCTACCAGCAAAACGTGGCCCGTCCGCTGGGGTAGGTAAAGGGTGTCCATGATAATGAGTTCGAAGGTAGTGCAGGAATATAAAGGCGGCAGGATCACAATGGCTTCATCCCCAAAACAGAGGATCCCTCCACCATATGCAATCCTGCCTATTGTTCAAAGGATCATACATGATCCTTAATCCTAAAACCTATTGTTTAAGTACAAACCATCAAATTGTTCAACACCACAACCACAAAAACAAACTATCAAACTTAAAAAATTGGGCTCCGGCTGCGTCTAGAAATGTCCTTCATCGCCCAACCATGCATCCTAAACCTTCCCTGCATCACCACCTCCGGCTCCACTTGTTTCACCACCTTCACCTTTGCCTCCAGCCTCGATCGTCAGGATCTCTTCAGCCTCCTCAGCCTCTTCATCGTCCAGTTCGGCTAGCCTTGCCTTCCAGCCTTCAACATCCTAGGAGCTCTTGTCAAAAGCAGGATCCTGAGCTTCCAAGGCCACCTGCAGCTTGGTTCTGTACATTGCTATGGCAGCAGAGATTTTGGCGTCTTCGGTGATCTCACGCTTCTCATAGTCAACATTAACCAGCACCTTGGCCATCTGCTGTTTGGTATCCCGGACTTCCTTCTGAAGATCAGCAATTGTGAGGTCCTTTAACACCGCAACCTGCTGGAGATCGGCAATCTTCCTATCCTGATCCTCAACGTGGCCCACATAGTCCTCAATCTCAGCGAATTTCTGTAAAAGGGATAAAAGATAAGGTCAGAACCAAGTGATCCTCAGATCAGCAGGATATGTCAGCAGGATATACAAGCAGAGACAGTGATCCTTACCTCATTAAAGTACTCAAGGAATTGGTGGCGGATCAGAGGCAGACCCTGCAGATCCTCAGCTTCAGAGGCTTTTCTCTTCTTGATTGCCTTTCCTTTGAGGGGTGCCTTGGGGACCGAAGCTGTCGGACTGGTAGGAGCTTTTCTCTTGGAGGATCTGACAGTAGTGAGATCAGCAACATTGAACTTGGAAGCAGACTTGGTGGATTTTCCAGCACCTATACAACCAAAACAAGATAAGTATCTTTTCTTAATTCATATTTCACTATTTATTTAAATTTTAAACAAGGATACTTACTTGACATTGTGACAGAGCCTGAGGATACCTCCTGTGAATCTTGGGTTGTTGTCTTGAAAGTTCTTGTCTCAGGGTCAAGTTTCTTGAAAGCGAGGAGCCTCTCCTTAGCAGTAGGGGACAGTTTGAGGTGTGAGATGGTGATAGCTGCATAACAAGAAAGCAAAAATATAAGTTATCCTTACATCAAAGGAAAGTTCATGGTGATCCTTCTCAGGATCCTCCACCCTACCATGGGTAGCCCATTTCTTGGGTAGATCCTTTCCATCCTCAATGGAATCCCTCTTGATAAAAAAGAAACGTCGTTTCCAATTAGCATCATTCTTGGTGGCTTTGAAGATCGGGTGTTCCTCACCGGTTTTACGTTTAAACAAATAGCGATGAGAACCAAAG
>JARYGA010037949.1:0-46976 GCA_030545235.1 Helianthus tuberosus
TAGGAGGAATGAGGTGGTGAAAGTGTTTTGAAAGGAAATATTGATTCATCAAAAACTACATCCCGAGATATTATGAGACGTTTGGTTTTGATATTAAAGCATTTATATCACCGATGGTTGGAGGGATAGCCGAGGAAAACGCACGGAGTGGAGCGGTCCGCAAGTTTATGAATTGACGTAGAGGGTAGGAGTGGGTAACAAAGACATCCAAAATGCGTAAAAGATCATATGTAGGGTGGCGATTGTAAAGAGAATATGTGGGTGTGGAGTTATTTAAGACTTTGGTGAGTAAGATGTTGAGTAGGTAGGTGGCATGTTCTAAGGCATGATTCCAAAAATTGTGAGGGGCGGAAGAATGTGATAAAATGGTATGCATGATGTTGTTAATGGACCGTATCTTGCATTCCACCTTACCATTTTGGGAGGATGTGTAAGGGCAAGAAAACTGGAATGTCATTCCATTTGATGTGCAAAAATTGTGAAAAGATGTGTTGTTATATTCACGACCATTATCGCATTGGATGCTTTTAATAGATGTATGAAATTGCGTTGTGATTAATTTATAAATTCAAGAAACTTAGAGTAGACTTGAGATTTAGAAGCTAAAGCATAAGTCCATAGAAAGTTTGTTTTGTCATCTAAGAATAGAATATAATAACGATACCCGGTTAAAGAAAGAACCGGTGATGTCCACAAATCGTTATGCACTATGTCAAACGGTAAGTATGTGCAAGTAGTAGAATCATAAAAAGGAAATTTAACTTGTTTTCCTAACACGCAAGACTCACAAATGCTAGAAGTTTTAACATTATTAGAAAAATTCAAACAAGGTTTTAAACAACGTAAAATATTTATTCCAGGGTGTCCAAGACGGCGGTGCCAAATATCTTGAGACACGGCTAAATACGATGAAACCGGGGCATGAGAAGCTTGAACGTGAGGTTGTGTAGGAAGAGTGAGTGGGTAGAGGTCACCGTAAGTATCACATCGAATAAGGTACTTCCGTGTGTGGAGATCCTTCACATCAAAACCAAAGGGATCAAACTCAATGGAAACATTGTTGTCGGTGGTGAAACGACGTACCGAAATTAAGTTTTTAATAAGTTTGGCTGCAAAAAGAATATTATTTAATTTGAAATTTGGAAAAGGGTGTGGAAGTGTATGATTTCCAATGGTATAGACTGGAATATTAGTGCCATCACCGACGGTAATGTTTCGAGTATAAACCTTATTAATACAAGAAGTGTGATTGCTAGAGTTATTAGTCATTATACATGTGGCGCCCGTATCCATATACCAAGAGTGATATGGAGGATGAAACGACCATGCATTGAAAGCTTGATCAAGTTCAGTTGGGGTGTAACTTGCTTCTGATGCATTGTAGGCTTGCTGAGGTCGAGGGCCCAAAATTCCTTGTTGTGGGCTGTGGTTGTTGGACCGTGAAGGTAGAGCAGTGGGTGGGGTTGTGGGGTACGGGCATGGTGGTATGGCCCAATAATAAGAGTTGGGGTTGGCCCAATATGGAGGACGGGTGGCGTGAGGTGAAGGCTGGGCATTCCATGGGTAACCATTCCAAGGTTGTCCGGATCATTGTGGAGTAGAGGTTCTGCCACGTCCGTGGCCACGGCCACGGCCTCGACTATTGTGGCTATTGGCTTGTGTAGCGGGTTGGGGTGGGGTGTTTATATGGGGATTGTTTTGTTGATGAGAGGTGTGAAGAGCTGTGTCATTTGCGACACGATTAGCCTTGCTGGTTTCTTTAGGAATTAGTTGGGACGTGCTTCATAAAATGTTGGGAAAGGTTTTGTGTTTTGAAGAATAGAGGCTATACTACCATATGATTCATTTAAACCGGAGAGTAGTTGAATTACCAGTGTACATTCATTGACGGGTGAGCCGACGTTGGCCAATTGGTCTGATAGTACTTTAACCTCCTGGCAATAAGCCGTCATGGATTGGAAAGAGTCAAGCTTGAGGTTGACGAATTTTTGTTGCAACGGGACCGCCCGTGTAGCCTGATTATCATGAAAAATACTGCCCGTGTAGCCTGATTATCATGAAAAATACTTTTTAAGGTTGTCCAAGCATAGCATGCGGATGAATCGGGTCGAATAATAGTGCATAAAAGGTCATTAGATATGGTGCCATAGATCCATTAACTATGGCATCAAGACGATTCCACACATCGTCCGTTGGAGCAGGCGACTTGTCTTTGTCACCTTCTTTAACAGCGGCGGGTAATGGATCTTCTTTGCGTGGAGATAGTTGGTCAATGACCTGAAACTCTCGGCAATGAATCTTGAAAAGTTCGGCCCATGATGCATATTGGCTTATTTCCATTTCAAGAGTGATAGGTATAAAATTTTTGATGTTCGAAACGGTTATGGCCGGATGTATTTTAGGGTCCATGATGGCAAGAAGAAGAGATAGAGAAGAGGGATTTGCCGGCGGTAAAGAAGAAAAAAAGAGGGTTTTTAGGATCGGAAGTTTAGAGAGGTAGAGAAAGGTTTGATACCTACCATATTGAATATTGATCGGTCAAATATTGTGTGCTGTCATTCTTCTTTATCATCATATTATATAGATGATTACAAACGTGATGATCTCCTATAATTATGCTATTCTATATAACGATACAATATATTCCACAAATACTAATAATATTATCATATTATAAAGATGAAATTATTGACAATGAAGACGCATATATTATATGTACAAGTTATGTAAAGACAAACAACAAAATAACTAAAAAAAACAAAAACAAGTTACAATTGGTGTAGATCAGGGTTGGTATTCGGGTTTTTGAGTTTTGAAAGTCTATCCAAATTCCAAAACCTGACCCTTATAACTATTGGATTAATCAGTTTTTGGGTATTCAGGTAACGAGTTTCTTCACGTACCTGAGTGTCAGGTTAATCGGGTATGGGTAAAATCGACCGGTCTAATATAAACACACAAATAAGAATATTCTTAAAATCAGGTAATCTTGAAATAGGGTGATTACATGGGTACTTTATTAAACTTTCTCACAAATGGAGTTGATGCACTTGGAGATTTGCCCTGAACAACAACTCCATCTCAATCCGTGAAAAAGTTTCAAAAAATAAATACTCTTCTATAATCACGGTTTCAAAATTAACGATGTCTAAAACAAATAAGTTCCACAAACAACCAGCAAATAAAGTAACATTACCGAAGTAATTTTCAGGTACAGTTCAAACAAAATTTTGACCATGTTCGAGATAAAAAAATATGAGCGCTATTCGAAAATCTCAATTTAATATAAACGAGTAAATTACAAGTTTTGTCCTTTATGTTTGTACCAAATTGCAGGCGGTGTCCTTTGCCTTTAAATTTGACGAGTTTTGTCCTTAACGTTTCAAAATCCTGCACGTTATACCATTTAGCCCTAACTTAGTTACATTTATGTATTAAATCAGATTATGTGCCTTACACATGAGGGCGCTTTTGTCATTTTACCGTTTAAATAACCTTCTGTCATTTTACCTTTTAAATAACCTTCTGTCATTTTACCCTCATGTGCCTTGCACATGACCATACTTAACCAAAAAAATTAACTGGGTTAGGCTCAAAGGGCATAACGTGCAAGATTTTGAAACGTTAAGGACAAAACTTGTCAAATTTAAAGGCAAAGGACACCGCCTGTAATTTGGTACAAACATAAAGGACAAAACTTGTAATTTACTCTAATATAAATTTATCAATCACTAAAATTTATGTGGATGTAAATTAAATAATTATTTTCAGCTAAGTTTAGGAAGTAATTTATTAATTTTTTTGAACAGCAAATTTCTTTTATTCCTGTCGTCTGTGGGACTTGAACCCAAGACCTTCCTCTCCCAAAGTGTTTAAAGACTTTGCCTTTACAAATGGACTACCACCCCATTAAGGGGCTGTTTGGCAACATCTGAATGATTAAGTGCTGAACCAGTAAGAGGTCTGAACCATTAAGTGCTGAACCAGTAAGAGGTCTGAACCATTAAGAGCCTATATAATGTTTAACCGTTCAGAGGAAAATGTCTGATCAATTCAGATTAGAGGTCTTAACCATTCAGACTCTGGATAAATCTTAACCATTCAGAGGCAAATGTCTAAACCATTCAGACATCTGCTCGTGAAACAAACAGTCTGAACCATTAAGTGTTGAACCAGTAAGAGATCTGAACCATTAAGAGCCTCATTAAGAGGTAAACAAATAGCCCCTAAGTAATTTATTAATTAAAGAGAAAAATGTAGTTAACAAAATTAAGCATTAAATGTCACTAACAAAAAAAAACAAAAAATAAGCTAAAATAAAAAATTTGGAGATGCGTGGATTAAAACTCGGGTCTCCTTGTTGTTTAAGCAAGGCAGTAACCACTAATACAAGTGCTCATTTATATTATCTCTTGATTCAGTGCATATATATTATATCTTGTACAATTGAAAAATTTAGGCCCTTGGAAGGTTTGGGCCTTGTGTCGTTGCCCACCCCGCACCCCCTACGAGTTGGCCCTGAGGTTGGACAGTCTGCTCCTGTTGTTCATGACTATAATGCAACCGGTTTCTTGATCTACCCGAAGCCGCCTGGCGCGTGTCATGCACCTCCAAACAAGCGCCGAGAACGACTGTCATGGCCGGCCCTAAGGGTGGGCGGGGAAGACCACCGGCCAGGGCCCGATATTTCGAGGGACACGTTTTCTATGAAAAAAACCCAATATGTATATGTAAAATATTTTTTTAATTGGGTACATCCATACAAACACCAACATAGGCCCCCTTACAAAACTATTCTTATGGTTTAGATTAGTTATAAACCCCTTTGGCATTAGGTTTAGACCTTTAGTGAGCCAAATACCCAATTTTGTTAAGGTCCAAGGGCACATTTTTTCGAGCTCGAACAGGGTACACGAATTCTCAGGGCCGGCCCTGAAGACTGTAAAGTGGAAATCTTTGTGGTATTGCACTCAGAGTTCACTATTGCTTTGAGTTTAGAGAGTGAATCCGACAAGAAGTGGAAGATTCGTTCCCTCAACGTTGGGCGGTTTGGTCGATTGATGTATTTATCTTCATGGCTAAACGGGAGGGTGACAATATCAGAATAGACTAGATTGATATTAAAAAAACTACCTATCCACACCCTTTTCTCGCAACCTGACCCTCTGTTTCGGTTTGAGTTACTGTCTATGACGGATAGCCACGAAACCATATATCTCACTACTACGCCGTTTGAATGTTTGCACACCATCACCACTTCTCGCAACTCATGCCATGGTTGTAAAACAAGGTATGGTTGAGTACTCCCCGAGTACTCGCTACAAGGTAGGCTGCCGAGGCCCGAGTGCTCTCTGCCTAGGCTATGTACTTCCCGAGTACTCTTAACTCTGATTAGGGAGTGCCTAACGACTTTTACGACTATGTTTGTGTTGGATATATGTATGTCCGACCGTAAATAATTAAAGTCAACGTAACTAACTCAGTACGATCCGAAGAGTTACACGTTGGTACACGAATCGTATATGTTCACGAGTAGGTAGATTATTATTTGTGAAATAATAATAGTTTAAACCCGAGGGACTTAATATTAATTAGATTATTATTAAGAGGTATAATCTTAAAGGGCCTTAATGTAAGATTGGGTTTTATAAAAGGATGATTAAGGTGGAAACCCTAGACACACTTTTATAAAAACACAAAACCCTAGCCACCCTCCTAAGCTTGGCCGCCACCCACTTGTCGTCGACCAAGCATCGCCGCCGCCGCCTTCTTGGCCGGTTCTACTCTTGGGTATCTTGTGCTCGGTTGTGAACTTCCTACTAGCGAGGATTCGTTGTAACCCGCGTGTTACAATTCCGGTGTAGTCGTCAAAGGTTAATTACTAAAACCCTCTATGGTTGTTTATTCCTTTTATTTGTTTATACGCGTATAACCTTGATCCTGATTGGGAATATTTATTAATCGGATTAATAAATCAAATTTATATAATCGGCTTTTGGTAAATTATATAAACAGCTTTCGTTATTATTTTGATACACTGATTCCCATCAGTGGTATCAGAGCCACGGTTACACGCGTATAGATGGTAAGGTTATAATTTTGATCTATGTTTTATTTGTCAAAAATTATTTATTTTGACAAAAGATCAAAAGCTTTTGGTTGTCTATGGATTATGATGTGAATCGAGCCCTAGGTTATGACCTTTGTCATGGTTGTGTTGGTTTTGGTTTTATTTTGATTTGTAATTTTTTTCGGATATTGGATCCGATGTAATAGTATTTTTTATTTGTATTTTGTTGTGGATATTGGATCCAATGTAATAGATAGGATTAGATTAGATTTGGTTTTATTGTATTTTCAAATTTATTATTGTAATCCTTCGAGTACAAGATCAAGATAAATGGCGAACCGGTACCATGAAGATAGAGATCGCGGGTCAAGTGGGAGCTTTCAAAAATTAGCTTTTGAAACCCTTTTGACTAGTTCGTTTCGTTTCTGGCTAAAACGAAACGGCCAACTTATTAGGGGCTCGATTCGATTTTTTTTATTGTGTTTTGTGGTTGTGTTTTATTTATTGTAAATAATCTAGATAACCCAAAATAAATAAAATTTTCACAATCAAGACAACGGTTTTATTAAAACAAGTTTTATAAAACTGAAAAGTATACTTAATAAAAGGTTTTTATTAAAATTTAAAACAAGATCATTCGCGATAAAACGACCGACATAGTTTAATAGGGTATTTAAAACTATATCGTGCGAGCGTGGAAAGGAGTTTCTATTATCACAAATTATATAAAATCGGATTTTACAAACTATTGTATAACTCGCCCCATGCTACGAGTTATTCAAAATATTTTTGGTAAATATTAAAATAAATCCCAAATTTTAAATTGATGTTTTATGCCACCCTTAATGAGTTAACACTTCATTCTAAATCGAACCCAAATGTTAGTGCTATGCCCTGCATCTGGGCGTCCATCATGAAAGAAGGTAATCATCGCGTTTCCTGTGTAACATAGGCCGGTGTTACAGTTAACAGTAAAGGACAAAACATCGCTTGTTCATTAAGTGGGCATAGTTGGGGTTAAACATACATCGTTTTAAGCGATAACCCCAAATGGAGAGTTGTGTAGTGGACACAATTAACAATCGTTGTTTACCTACATAATCATACCAGTGGATAGTGCTTAAGCCAATTCACTGTCATATGATGAATCGGGATCTCATCTTAATTAAAAATTTGTTTTGGGTCATAAAATTAAATTAAGATATTAAAAACATAAAATACTAATTAATTAATTTTGAATTTTGTAGATGTCAACTGAAAACAATTCCTCCCAATTCTCTCTCAAGTCCATCTTAGAGATGGACAAACTGAACCACTCCAACTTCATAGACTGGCACCGCAACTTGAAAATTGTTCTCAAGGCGGAGAACAAACTGTATGTTCTTGAAACGCCAGTCCCTGATGAACCCATCAATCAGCAAACTGTTGCATATAGAAACTATGCAAAGCACTTTGATGACTCTATGAAAGTCTCATGTTTAATGTTAGCATCCATGATTCCTGAACTTCAAAGTACCATGGATGACAAGATGGCATATGAGATGAATGAGCACTTGGTTGAAATGTTCCAACAGAAGGCTCGTCATGAGAGGTTTGATGTGATGAGATCACTCATAACCACTCGTATGCAAGAGGGTATATCAATTAGCACTCATGTGCTAAAAATGAAGGCATATGTTGATCACTTGGCTCGTCTGGAATCCGCCTTGAGTGATGAATTAGCTGGGGATATCATCCTCAACTCATTGTCTAAGTCATATGATCAGTTCACTATGAACTACAATATGAATGGGATGGAGAAGACACTTGCAGAGCTGCATCAGATGCTCAAAACTGCTGAGGTGAATATACCCAGCAAGACTGCACCGGTGCTGATGATCAAGGAGGGTCATGTTAAGATACCTAACACCAAGAAAAAAGGCAATCAGGGCAAAGGCAAATTAGTTGCAAACAAGAAGCCTCAGAAGGATGCCAAGTGTTTTCATTGTAATGAAATTGGGCACTGGAAGAGGAACTGTGCTAAGTATTTAGCTGAGCTGAAGCAAGCCAAGGCTTCAGGAGGAAAGTCCTCAGGTATATATGTTATTGAAATCTTTTCTTTTTCTGGCAAAACATGGGTGTTTGACACAGGATGTGGTTTTCACATTTGTAATGCTTTGTAGGGACTAAGAAAGATTAAGATGCTGAAACAAGGCGACTTGGACGTCCAAGTTGGCAATTGATAAAGAGTTGTTGTGAAGGCGATTGGAGAATATGTTCTTTTACTTCCTTTTGGTTTAGATCTTGTTTTGAACAATGTTTATTTTATTCCTAGTGTTACTAGAAATATTGTTTCGGTTTCTACTTTGCATGGACAAGGTTTCAATTATCATTTTAATGGTGAATTTATTTCTGCTTATTATAATGATGTATTTTACTTTGATGCAAAACCAAACAATGGAATCTATGAGATAGAAATCCAAAACAATAACATATTATGCAACATCTCCCATAAACGTAATAAGTTGGACTTTAACGATACGTATATGTGGCATTGTAGACTTTGTCACATAAGTGAGAACCGTGTTAAACAACTTAAAACCGCAGGAATCTTAGATTCTAAGGGTTCGAAAACGTTTGGCAAATGCGAATCATGCTTAAGTGGAAAGTTAACAAAAACACCTTTTTCAAATGTTGGAGAAAGAGCTAATGATCTGTTGGGACTTGTACATACAGATGTATGTGGTCCATTCAAAACAATGTCAAGACATGGAGAAAGATACTTTGTTACATTCACTGATGATTTCAGTAGATACGGTTATGTTAATCTTATGAAGCATAAACATGAGACATTTGAAAAGTTCAAGGAGTACCAAAATCAAGTAGAGAATCAGCTAAATAGAACTATTAAGATGCTTCGATCAGATCGAGGAGGTGAATATCTTAGTCAGGAGTTCATCGACCATCTAAGGGATTGTGGAATAGTTTCACAACTCACTCCACCTGGAACGCCACAACATAATGGTGTGTCTGAACGGGGAAATCGAACTCTATTAGATATGGTTCGATCAATGATGTGTCGAACAACCCTCCCACGCTCCTTTTGGAGTTATGCTCTGGAAACTGCCGCAAAACTTGTGAATATAGCTCCAACGAAGAAGGTTGACAAAACGCCTTATGAGATATGGCATGGAAAGAAACCAAAAGTATCCTATCTCAAGGTCTGGGGATGTAACGCTTATGTCACTCTAGAATCTTTGGATAAACTAGATCCTAGAGGCGAAAAAGTGGTTTTCGTCGGATACGCTAAAAGGATCGGTTACCTTTTCTACCACCCCTCTCAAAATAAGATTTTCACTAAATGCAGAGGCACTTTCTTGGAGGAAGAGCTTCTGGCACAAGGGATTGGAGAAAACCACGTGGATCTTGAAGAAATTCGAGAATCACAAGTGACTGAACCAGTTGTTAAGACAGAACCAGAAGTAACTGATCTAGTTGTTGAAGTTGAGCGTGAGAGGACTCAAGAAACAACAGAAACACCAAGTGTTCGAAGAAGTATTAGGGATCGTCGTGCACCTGAAAGGTATGACGATATCTTCATGATTGATGAAGCTGAACCTGCTACTTACAAAGCTGCAATGTTGGATTCAGAATCCAAGAAATGGCAAGAAGCCATGAATGCAGAGATGCAATCCATGTATGATAACCAAGTCTGGGATTTAGTTGATATTCCTGCAGAAGGTCGGACTGTAGGAAACAAATGGATCTTCAAGAAGAAGACCGACATGCATGGAAATGTGCAAACCTACAATGCAAGAGCTGGAATCTCCGTTTTGATCAGAAAATTAAAGAGTTTGGCTTCATTAAAAAAGAAGATGAACCGTGTGTTTACAAAAAATCTAGTGGGAGCTATATCACTTTTCTAATTTTGTATGTAGATGACATACTAATCATTGGAAACAATATCCCTATACTAAAAGATGTTAAGGCTTGGTTGGGAAAATGTTTTGCAATGAAAGATCTTGGTGAAGCCGCTTATATTCTAGGAATAAAGATTTATAGAGATAGATCAAAGCGGTTATTAGGTTTAAGTCAAAGTACATATATTGATAAGGTCATACGATGCTTCTCAATGCAAGACTCAAAAAACGGGCTATTGCCCATGGCACATGGAACCATTCTTAATGGCGAGCAGTGTGCTAAGACCAAAGAGGAAAAGAAGAAAATGGAAAGAGTTCCATATGATTCTGCTATCGGTTCCATCATGTATGCCATGTTATGTACTAGACCTGATGTCTCGTATGCTCTTAGCATGACGAGTAGATATCAACAGAATCTAGGAGAGAGTCACTGGGCTGCAGTGAAGAACATTCTTAAGTACTTAAGAAGGACTAAGGACATGTTCTTAATATATGGAGGACTGGATGAGGAGCTGTCAGTTAAGTGTTATACTGATGCAAGTTTCCAGACTGATCGTGACGATTCAAGATCACAGACGGGATATGTTTTCATTCTGAATGGTGGGGCTGTTACTTGGAAGAGCTCGAAGCAAAGTGTGGTTGCTCAATCCACCTGTGAATCAGAATACAATGCTGCATCGGATTATGCTAAGGAGGCTGTCTGGATGAAGAAGTTCATTACTGATCTCGACGTTGTGCCTAGCATAAAGAAACCGATCCAGATGTTGTGTGATAATACTGGTGCCATTGCTCTTGCAAAGGAACCAAGGTCGCATCAAACCACAAGGCATATACTCAGAAAATTCCACTATATTAGAGAGATAATAGAACGTGGAGACATCGTAATAAGCAAAGTTTATACGGATCTAAATCTGGCTGACCCCTTTACTAAGCCTCTACCTCAAGCTAAACATGAGGAGCATGCTGGAAAAATAGGGCTTAGATTTGCTAGACAGTGGGCATGATCTATAGTTAGTATTGGTGTTTTGATTTTGAACTACAACAGTTACATTGAAATAGTTATTTGATTTATTGGTTAAATCCAAGTTTAGTTACTTTGTAACTGTGTTCGTTATTTGTATGTTTATATCCTTGAATAAGCGTATTCTAAAATATCCGTAGTCGATCAAATTACATGGGAATGAATTTGAATGTAAGACTATTGTGAATTGAGATGATTGTATTCATGAGATGAATAACTCAAGAGTTTGAGAATCAAAATTCACAGATATCATTAGGGAATGATATTGGATGTGACTCGCTTCAAAACGATTTCCATGGCTCTAAGTCATGAGATGTTTTGATATTGATATATTCAATCTGTCCTTTTTCCTTAGGCACATATTAAACTACATTGATCAAGGACAATCTTTGATGTTATCTAACATTGTCCTGAAACATGGGTAGTAATCCATGTAGCGTTGGGAGAAATCCAAGGTTAAGTGGGAGTTGTATGATGCTGATGGAATTCTGTACTTCTATAGGATTAGAAGTTTAGACATTATGGCGCCCTCGTTAACTCAAACTGGAATAAATGCGTGGCCACGCTCGGACTAAAAGTAGTTCGTTAGACCACTTTGAGTTAAAGACGAGAACAGAGAATGGTTGATCACTATATAAGAATGAATGATCCATGTCATATGATCAACGAATGTTCTATACAGAAGGGACTTATTGATAGAATTATCAGGGCTATAGTATTTGGTTAAGTAAAGTGTTACTTGAACTTAAAGAACTAGTTGACGACTGTAAAGTGTCATGTCGTGTTAAGAGCAGTGCGATGCAGCTAGGCGTCCAACTCTGCACACGTTGACTCATTTAATTAAAATCGTCCAAGTGGGAGATTGTTGGATATATGTATGTCCGACCGTAATTAATTAAAGTCAACGTAACTAACTCGGTACGATCCGAAGAGTTACACCTTGGTACACGAATCGTATATGTTCACGAGTAGGTAGATTATTATTTGTGAAATAATAATAGTTTAAACCCGAGGGACTTAATATTAATTAGATTATTATTAAGAGGATTATAATTGTATAATCTTAAAGGGCCTTAATGTAAGATTGGGTTTTATAAAAGGATGATTAAGGTGGAAACCCTAGACACACTTTTATAAAAACACAAAACCCTAGCCACCCTCCTAAGCTTGGCCGCCACCCACTTGTCATCGACCAAGCATCGCCGTCGCCTTCTTCTTGGCCAGTTCTACTCTTGGGTATCTTGTGCTCGGTTGTGAACTTCCTACTAGTGAGGATTCGTTGTAACCCGCGTGTTACAATTCCGGTGTAGTCGTCAAAGGTTGATTACTAAAACCCTCTATGGTTGTTTATTCCTATTATTTGTTTATACGCGTATAACCTTGATTCTGATTGGGAACATTTATTAATCGGATTAATAAATCAAATTTATATAATCGGCTTTCGGTAAATTATATAAACGGCTTCCGTTATTATTTTGACACACTGATTCCCATCAGTTTGATGCACTACCGCAACAACCATTTTCGGTTCAGCACATCATAGAAAAGCTCCAGCGCCTAGTTATTTCATAAAACAGGTAACAAAACATTCCTTAAATTCATTATGATTTTGTTTTTTATTTTGTAAAATACTAACCAAATATTTCAAATTTCCAGTAATGTTATGAAAGTTTTTTTTTTCGGTTAAAGTCACCCAACTATGATTATATATTACAATCTTGTGTAATTTTACATGTCTCTTAACTCTCTACAACTACAACCCTTAGATCCTTTATATTTGTAAGAATAAAAATGAATATAAAACTCTAGTTATAGCTTATAAGGGTATACAGCAACGGAAAAAAAATACCAAGATTCATAAATTCTTGTAAATTAATACAAACCTTTGGTAAAGTTCATTCCCTAAAAGTAAATAAATCTAAAGAAATACATTTAACTTATTAAATTACTCATTAACAATACTTATGAATTCTTCATCAGATTCAAAAGCGGCCATGTTTTCGGGCAACAAACAGACTTCCAAATCAATGCTTCCTCTCCCCTCTCGTCCAGGATACGAAGTCACCTTCCCGTCAAACTTATTAGCATACCCACTCAAAACCGCCAATGGTTTCCCCAATCCAAATTCGTTTCCATACATGTCAAATCTAGGCGAGCTCCCCATATGTATACTATTTTTGTCAAAATGCACACTCGCATTTACCACAAATGGGCTCTTCATCCACGCCTCCATCCCTTCCTTAATGTTTTTATCACCATGGCTCGCCACCGCTTCGTGCAACCGCAATGCGGCCCACCCGACATCATGATCAAGCAACTCCCCAACCCTTGTTATTGCCTTCACCGTCTGAACCATATTACCTGAAATTTGGTAGATCCTGGTCAGACTAAATTTTTTTCATCTCAAATTATGTTACCAATATATATTTTTACACACAAACATGAACTATTTTTATTTTTAGAAATATGTAATCTTGAAATAATGTGATTACATAATGATACCCTTATTTCAATCACACTATTTCCAAACTACTTATAAAATAAAAGTTTCACAAAATTAAATAAAAGAGTAAACTGCAAAAATGGTCTCTAAAGTTTGGTCACTTTTGCCACTTTGGTTCAAAACTTAAACCTTTTGAATCTGGGTTCGTGTGGTTTTAATTTTGTTGTCATTTTCATCCAAAAGCAAAATGTAATCGGATTTTTCAGTTCACATCCAGCTTTTTTGTCTTTTTTCGCCCTTTAAATGAAGGGCAAAATAGTGAGATTTTTTTTATTTTGTTATAATAAAACGTTAAAAAACCATTTTGTCTTTCGTTAAAAGGGAGGAAAAGGACAAAAAAGTTGGATATTAACTGAGATTTTGATTTTGTATGAAAATGACAACAAAATTGAAACAACTCATATTCAAAAAGTTTGAGTTTTGGACTAAAATGACAAAAGTGATCATACCACAAGACCATTTTAGCGGTTACTCTAAATAAAAACGTAATATTACCGAAGTAATTTTCAGGTATAGGTGGGGATATCCTGCTTCTGTTGTTCACGGCCATCATGCAACCCGTTTCTTGATCAACCGGAACCCGCCGGGCGCGTGTCACGCACCTCCACACAACCGCGGAGAGCGACTGTAAAGTGGAAATCTTTGTCGTACCGCACTCAGAATTCGCTTTCGCTTTGAGTTTTGCAAGCGAATCCGACGAGAAGTGAAAGATTCGTTCCCTCAACATTGGGCGGTCTGGTCTATTGATGTATTGATCTTCATGGTTGAACGGGAGGGTGACAATCGGGTCGGATCCTGCCGGAATCCATCTGTCCAGAATAGGCGGACGTGAGATTTGAGTTAAATGACTGTTTTGCCCTTTAGATTGGAACATTTCTGAGACCATGAGTTGACGAAATGCCAGTACGAGGTTCCATCACCTAACATATGGTTGACGGAGCATCCTATAAAGATACCGTCTACAAGTTCTGTCACTTTTACGGACAGCAACGAGTACTCGTGACCGTCGTTATTGACAGCTTGATGATGATCGAAAAATGACTGAACAACCAACGGCACGTCCGTGGGTTTAAGGATATCCGCCACGGTTAAATTAACAGACGAATGGATAAATCTAGCTCCTGGGCTATTTTCGGGGTTCAGGAAGACGGCAATAGATGGCGGGTTTTCGTTTTTTACGGTGGCTAAACGGGCGGCGAGCGGGTGGAAATGAGTAAGTGTGGCGGAAAGAGAGTGTTTGAGGTCATCCAAGAAGGTGGTTATGGAGAAATCTTGAATTTCCGGTAAGCGGAAAAGGAGACCCTTTTGAATGTAGTTTACAGAAATCATGATGAGATCCCATGGAGAGAAGTAAATGGGTTTCTTTGCCTCTTCTGATATGAATTTGGGCTTCACGAAGCAATCTGAGATGATTTCAACATTTGGAGAATTCATTGTATGAGGTAGGGGTTAGAGATATTTGATTAAACAATGACTTTGGGAGATGGGCTGGTTTATATAACGGTGATGGTGATGATGCATTGATGACGTTTGAATATTGGAACCTTCTGCTTAGACTATGTGTAGTGGTTAAACAAGATAATGCCCTCACCATAGGGCATTATTCGACACGTGGCAGTCCAGTCAGCATAGGGTATTATTACAAAATAATGCCCCCACCATGGGGCATTATTCCAAATCAACCATTAACTGGGAATGGTACGGTTCGTAACGCAACCCTCGCGCATTATTCACTCTTTCTTCCATTGACGCCTGTGGATGGTCCTCTTGAACGGCTTCTGTCACATAATTCTGGCATATCGCATTTCCTTCGTCTTCCAAAATCATGTTGTGCATGATTATACAAGCGTACATAGCATCTCTCATTTTTTGTTTGCTCCATGCACGACAAGGATTTCTCAAATATTGTCAGCGTTGTTTAAGAACCCCAAAGCATCTCTCAATGTCTTTTCGTGAAGACTCTTGAACCTTTTTAAAATATGCTCTTTTTTCATCAATAGGATCACTAAACGTCTTCACGAAAATCGAATACCTAGGATAAATTCCGTCGCTCAAATAATATCCATGAGGGTAGTAGTTTCCATTTGCGTAAAACGACGCTTTTGGAGCTTTGCCAGAAATCCACTCCTCTAACAACGGAGATTGTTCAAAAACATTGATATCATTGCATGACCCGACCACGCCAAAGTAAGCCGACCAAACCCAAAGGTCCTGTGAAGCAACCGCCTGAAGAATAATAGTAGGTCCTTTTTGGTCACCCCGTGTGTGTTGGCCTCGCCATGCGGTCGGGCAGTTATCCCAACGCCAATGCATGCAATCTATGCTCCCGATCATACCAGGCAAACCATGCTCCGCCGAATGTACCTCGTAGATCTTTTGAATGTCGTCCCATGTGGGCGTTCTAAGATAACGCGCACCATACACATCAATAATACCTTTATAAAAAACATACACAAACATAAGCTTAAAAAAAATTGTAAACATACTAGTCGTTGTTTTCAAAAAAAAAATAGTAAAGTATAGGAATTGTACCGCGACAAAAATGCTCCAAGGTGTCTCGCGTTGTTTTCTCGGCCATTTTTAGATACTCGTCGTTGATGTCGGTTGTGTTTCCATAAGCAAGGATTCGTAACGCCGACGTACACTTTTGGATACCGGTAAATCCAAGTGCCCCTCTCGCATCCGCTTTTTGTTTAAAATAATCGTAGTTGGCTTCCAAGTCGTCGACTATGCGTAGAAGCAACCGCTTACTCATTCGGAAACGACGCCTAAACATTTCGTTCGAAAATGTCGGCGCCTCATCAAAATAATCATTCATCAAACGATCGTGTGCCGCGCGTCGGTCTCATTCAATATAACCTCTTTTATTTTTTTCTGGTTGGGGGCGACTACAATGCTTCACATATCTCACCGCTAGTTGACAAGCACTCATAACCGCCTCTTGCTCAACCTCCTCATCGGTGGAATCATCGCCATCCGCAAAAAACTCTTTGTAGTAAAATGTTACCATGGATGAAGAACTAGGGGAGTCCATCAAGTTTTTTTATAAAATTGTAGTGTTTTTTAGAGAGTTTTTGAGAGAATTTTGGTTAATTTTGAATGAGTTTATATATATATACATTATACTTTCTCTATATATATATATAGGTAAAAGTTTAAAAAAAAAAAAAAAAGGGAAAGAGCCGTTACTAGCCGTTGGGGGTTTTGATTGGCCGGTCAAACATCTTCACAGCGTTTTATTTAAAACGCCAAACGAATTTTTTTTCCAAAAAAAGGCCAAATAACGCCCGGTGTAATGGGAGTCCGGCGTTATGCGGCGTTATTTTTCAATTTTTTTTAAAAATACCGCCCCACTACGGGTGGTCTTAGCATTCACAACGATTCTTCGTTCGTATTTATCGTATTTATGTGAGTATAACATTTATATTCGTGAGAGTGATCGTAAATTGATGTGAATGGAAAAGACAAAAAATAAGAAGTTACTATTTATTAGTAAATTTGAAAAAGATATTGTTCACCACTATAGTTTTTTAATATTTTTTAAAAGTTATTCTGAGTGTAGGAGAAAGAAAAGATAATAATAAAAGTATAAAAAATATAATTTAGTTGAAAAAATAGAGTAAAAAATAATGTTTTTAGTGTAATTTTAGAGATAGAGTAAGATGTTTGATTAGAATAACTTTTCAATTTAAATAGTTATGACATTAATTGTTAATTATAAATTTAGACCATTACAAATAATTAGTTGCAAGGTATAAAGAGGGGTTTCATTGTGCTATGTCAACAACTCCATGTAAGCATACTAGTGTCACATAAGCAATGGAGCTCCATCCTTTAACAACCAAGGAATGGGTAAAATTGCAAGTAGTGCCCTTTTTTTTATCTTTTTTTGGTTTTAAAGGTTTAATTAGACCCGACAAAACAAGCCCATCCATTTCATTTTAGGCTGATATGGGTATTTTAAATTTTAAAATAGGTTAAGGTGAGCCAAACAAAATTAGTCACTAAAATAGGATGTGTTATGAAGTGTTGGATAAAAAAAAAGAGTAGGTCAGGATGGGTATAAGATAAAAACCAAGCAGATCAGAATAAGTATGAGATAAAATCACTAAACTGTGACTTTACAATCGCTATCGTAGTACACTCACGTCGTTCTTCGTTTAAAAAAATGAAAAATTGAAAATAATAAAATAATTAAAAATAATCAAAAATACTCTAAAAATTTGTAAAAAAATAAAAAAATAAAAAAAAAGCTAAATACTCCTAAAAAGTCAAAAAATCTAAAAAAAACCAAAAAAATCTGAAATATAAAAAATTCTAAAAAATTAAAAATAATAAAAATATTAAACATTCTACAAAAATTAAAATACGAAAAATTGTAAAAAATAAAAAAAAATACTAAAATATATAAAAAATCAAAAATTCTAAATAATTGTAAAAAATAAAATAAATATTGTAAAAATTTCCAAAAAATCTAATAATAAAACAATTCTAAAAAATTCAAAAATCTCAAAAAAAAATCTAAAAATTCTAAAAATCAAAAAATAATTAAAATAATATAAAAGATAAAAAAATCTAAAAATTCAACACAATTCAATACAATTACAAAAAGTAAAAAAATTCCATACCACTAATTCTAAAAAATCGTAGTTGGTTTTATTTTTATTTTTTTTGAATTTTTTTATTTTTTTTATTTTATTTTCTTAGATTTTTTTTTTAATTTGTACAATTTTTTGTATTTTTAGATTTTTTACTTTTTTTGACGTTTTAGATATTTTTGAATTTTTTTATGATTTTTTTATTTTTTAGTAGTTTTATTATTTTTTAAATTTTTTTTATTTTATAGAATTCATTTGAATATTTAGAATTTTTTTGGTTTTTAAGTTTTTTAGATATTTACAATTTTTTTTTTTTGGAATTCTCTTGATTTTTTAGAAATTTTTTGATTTTTAGAATATTATTGATTTTTTATTTTATTGATTTTTTTGAAATTTTAACAATTTTTTTATTTTTTAGAATTTCTTTGGTTTTTAGAATTTTTTGATTTTTTATAATTTTTTGGATTTTTATAATTTTTTTGACATTTTAGAATTTTTTGAATTTTTATAATTTTTATATTTTTTAGATTTTTTTAGATTTTTTGGAATATTTTTATTGTTTAGATTTTTTTTTACATTTTTTTTACTTTTTATAAATTTTTGAATTTTTTTTCAATTTTTTGATTTTTTTAGTTGTATTTTATCTTTTTTTAGATTTTTTTTGAAATTTTAACAATTTTTTGATTTTTTAGAATTTTGAGATATTTTAGAATCTTTTTGTTTTTTTATTTTTTAGAATTTTTTATATTTTTTAGATTTTTTTTGAATTTGTTGTTAGGATCTGAGTTTCCTTTTATTGTGTTTATTTAACAATAATGAAGATGAAACAAAGATTAATTGCAGCGGAAATATGAAATAAACTTTTAACACACAATCAATGAGAGAATAAGTTTAGGCAAACATGTTTGACATGAAATCGAATGACTGTATTTATTACAATACTCAATTACAATGCATGCATGCATAAATCTCCCCTCAGCCTGAGCTCACTCGATTGTCCGTACAAAATGACTTGGTGAAGAAGATAGCTAATAGAACAATACAGAATACTGTTCTATTTATAGTACAGAACAACCACTTAGCATCTTTGGCTGACGTCACCATTAAAGTGACATCTAACCTCCTAACAACTTACAACCACTGACTATTACAACCACTAATGCAAACTACTGATTAACTAAACAATACAAAGGATAAACTAAACTACTGATTCTCCATTCCACTGTTATAGTTCTAGCAGTGCTTTGAGTCTTCAGCAGTACTTGAATCATATCAGCAGATTAAGCATCAGTGCTTTATCTTCAACAGTCTTTAGATCAGCAGCAGTTGTAAGGGCAGTGCTTTGGGTCATCAGATGTTAGGACCACTTTCAAGGGAAAATATTAAATACAAATAACTGCTTATTCTGGATCCACTGCTCTGAGCTACTTTTGGCTTTATCAACTGTTCCTTTGTAGGGTTCAATCCCAACATTTTTAAGATTTTTTAGAACTTTTTTAGTCCTTATGTTTAGTGGTTTTAACTATATGAGTCCAAAATCAAAAAGTTTAATGCTCTGAGTCCCTAACTACTCATTTTAAAACATTTTGAGTCCAATTTTTAACACTTATACTTTTGATTTTGAACTCAAGTAGTTAAAATCACTAAAACACAGGAACTCAAAACGTTATAAAATGAACGGTAATGGACTCAAGGCGTTAAACATTTTGATTTTAGACTCAAATGGTTAAAATCACTAAAACACAAGGACTCAAAAAGTAATTTACTCTTTTATATTGTTATTTTTTTTTATTTTATTTTTTTTTATTTTTTAATTTTTTTTTTCATCTCATCTTTACCAAAACCTATATTAACCTAAACTCATCCTAATCCAAATCCATTTTGACCCATTACCCATCCGACATTTTTTTTTAAATATCCATCCTGATCTATACTCATCCTAACCTAAAGCCATCTTCACCCATTACCTAATCTCATCCAACTTGCCCACTTTGCCACCACTAGGTTTAACCTTGAAGTGATGCCCGCATTTCATCCGCTAATGTTCGTTATTCCTTTGGCTAGCCCCAATAGCGCCCTTACAATAGCAAGCATAATATAAGAGAAGGGCATTACTGATGGAAAAAAATGTTGAGATAGCAAGCAATCACGCCCCATACTATATATTCTTACATAGAACATAAAACAATTGAAAATAAATCATGTGTAATTAAAGGTTGTGGGGTACACAAGCAAAATCGGTTATTTTTATTTTCGTCACAAAATATCTTGTCATGCTCTTTGTTGATGTTGTTCTTGGACCTTGGTGTCAAGTGTTAAAAGGGCATGAGAGGGAGGGTGTTTGTAATTGTATCCTACTTGATATAAGTTTATAATCGTTTCTGCCGTAATCTATTAATCTTTTAATTCATCATGTCAATTCGGACTCTAGAAGTATAAACCCGGTTATTAAAAAAAAAGTATATAAACCGGTTATTAAGAAAAAAAAAATATATAAACACCCATTTATAATTTTATCGGAAATTTGGAGGAACCTACGTTAAGTTGGAAAAGAAAACATTGCTTCTATTCATCAAGTTTGCCCCACTGCTATTTTTCCATGTTCAACGGTCAAATTATGCTGCAGAATCACTTAAAATCATATGTATACATTTATGCTGCAAAATCACTTAAAATCGTGTTTGGCTTAGTTTTTGAAACAACTTATCTAATATTGGTTTTTTTGAAAAAGCCAATAAGTCAAAATAATGTTTGTATAAGTGAAAAAGACTTTTTAAAACAACTTTTTGTATAAGTTATAAAAAAAATAATTAGTTCGCTCTAATGAAAAAATAAGACAAACGTCTTTATTAATTATAAAACATATATGAAGCAACATTAGCATGTCAGCATCTGGATGGGAGACAATGTATGGGTGGCGTCTAGAATTATATACCCAACTTTATCGTCATGAAAGTGATTTTGTCGATCTAGATGATTAATTGTTTTAATGTTTGCACGTTTACTTTTTTATTAGAGACTCGTTATTTATTTATTTTTAATGAACTTTTTCACTTTCTTATTTATAATAAAGTGTCTTGATTATTTATTTACTAATATTGATATTAATACTAATAATAGTATGACAAAATATAAAAAAGTAAAAAAAAAGTAACAAAAGTATTATAAAATAAAATAATATAAAAAAACATAGTTATTACTTTTGACTTTACAATTAAATAATGTATTAAAGTAGTTAATCATTACCAAGTTAACTAATTTGATATATTAATCCTTATTTTGGGTTAAGACCGTGGGGTATGGTGGGGCGGGGGTTTGGGGCATGGGTTGACACGTGGCTTGGGTGGGCTTCGCTGGGGTGACCCACATTGAAGACGGTATGGTGGTGCGGGGGTTTGGGGCGTGGCCAGCCCAAACTTTATTTTTAAAACAAAAAAATTAAATTTTTTAATAATGTTTTTTAAATAAAGAAAATTACATAAAAAATTCCTAGTGTTTGTAATATTTTTTCTTTATCTCTTCTCTCGTCTCCAACATTAGTTCCAACTCTTCACCTGATAGGTGATCGATGGGCTGTGCTAGAAATTTCATATCATCCCGTCTTTGTTTCAGGGCATCCCGAGCTTCTTTGTTCTTCCGAATTTCGGCCCTTTGTTGTTTGAATACGTTGAATGTATCTAACTTGCTTGCAATGTCATCCAACTGATCGCTGTATACTCCCCTACGCGAGCCCGAACTCCCAACTGAAGGCGATCCCGTCCTGATCTTGATTTTTGAGCGCGCCTTTTTGCGGCATCTCTTCCGTATTCAGGTCGGTTTGGCGAATCATCCAGAAAGTCCTCCAACTCTTGATCTCGTGCATCGGATTGGGCTTGAGACGAGGGTGTCGGACCTTTTGGAAGATGTGTTAGTTTCGCTACCACTGGGGATATTCGCCCACTTGGGATGGAACTTACAAATTTCCCAACAATGCATGAAATGGAAGTCGCTCCCCACATTCGTTTTGTATGTAACCAATGCATTTGTCACAAAGTCGGCTTCGGTTTTACCACTTTTTGGGTTCTGCTTTGCTTTATGTAAAAAACCACTAAATTTGGTGAGTTGCCCGCTTATTTCAGTCCACTTCGAGGATAAGCTATCATTTTCACGATAAAACTCCCTTTCCATTTCTTTATGGAATGCTTTACTAATCGCTTCCCACAAATGGCTTCTATGTTGAGAATTTCCTATTTTAATCAAAACAAAATTTAATATATTACAAAGTTATATAAAAAACATAAATATTAAAATAAGGGCTACAAAATATTTAAAAATACCTAAAGTTGGATGTTGAGATTGTTGAAGCCAAGCCCTCGCTAATGCAACTTCTTCATTAACGACCCATCTTTGTTGTTTTCATTTGGCGCTTTCAAGTGCTTTCTCGGCCTCGGTTTTTTTCTTGTGGCTTCTCTTCTTCATGGGTTTTGATGCGGAAGGACCATCGATGGGGGGTTGAGTTTCGGGGACGGTTTCGGATTGTGAAAGGCTGATGGGCGTTTGTGGAAACGGGCTGGGTATAGAATCGTCAGTGTGAGGGAAGTTAGTATACACACGATTCGAGAGATACGATGCGTAACCCGCCATATCAGGCATAGTGGAGTGTATTAAAAATGGAGGAGGAATTGGACGATTGGGCGCTTGCTAAAGGTATCCGTTTCTTTTAGTGGATCATGTTGATAGATATAATTACTATATGATAAAAAAGAAACTCAATGAACAGTGATAATATTTATTTATTATTTAAAATTGTAATGGAATTAATAGTAACATCACTAAGAGATGAGTAAATGGTATCGGGTATAGGTACCGGTCTCAAATTTACCAAACCGGTGTATTTTCGGTACCGGTTCTGCACAGGTATTCACCAGTTTTTACCCTCAAATACCGGTGCCGTACCAGTACCGACCGGTACCGGTACCCACTTTTGGGGATTTCGGTAACGGTATTTTCGGTACCGGTTGGTACCGAGCTCATCAAATCCTGTAGCAATGCAAGTAATTGCACTGTTTAGATTACTTTTCATACACACAGTAAGTAAACTGTATTTCGTTTGAATGAGGTTTTATATACACAACAACTTATTTTGATTTCTTTTTTATCTTTTTCTGTAATGAATGAATTGTAGCATGTAAAATTAACTTGGATATTTATTTATTTATTCTTTAAAATTAACTTATATATACAATTACTATATGATAAAAAAGAAACTCAATGAACAGTGATAATATTTATTTATTATTTAAAATTGTAATGGAATTAATAGTAACATCATTAAGAGATGAGTAAATGGTATCGGGTATAGGTACCGGTCTCAAATTTACCAAACCGGTGTATTTTCGGTACCGGTTCTGCACAGGTATTCACCAGTTTTTACCCTCAAATACCGGTGCCGTACCAGTACCGATCGGTACCGAACCGTACCATACTAGGTATATTCGGTACCGGTACCCACTTTTGGGGATTTCGGTAACGGTATTTTCGGTACCGGTTGGTACCGAGCTCATCAAATCTTGTAGCAACGCAGCAATGCAAGTAATTGCACCGTTTAGATTACTTTTCATACACACAGTAAGTAAACTGTATTTCGTTTGAATGAGGTTTTATATACACAACAACTTATTTTGCTTTCTTTTTTATCTTTTTCTGTAATGAATGAATTGTAGCATGTAAAATTAACTTGGATATTTAGAATATTGATGAGCAAATCGTATCAAATCCTGTAAACGAACCGGTATCGTATCGGTACCAAATTTACTATACCAAATCATTTTCGGTACCAATTTGGTACCCACCTTTTGGCGTTTTCAAAATCGTTACTTTTGGTTCGACACCGGTCTAGCACCTTACCTGTATTTATTGATTTTTACCTTCAAATACCATACCGTATTGTACCGAGCATTTTATGTGCCGGTACCTAATTTCTATGATTTTCCGGATCGGTACTTTCGCTGCCGTTACCGATGCCGAGCTCATCCATATTTTAACGTGCTAGCACCGTAATAACTGAACTGAAAACAACCGAATTTCCAACGTGTAGGACGTGCGGGTCCTATTACTATATATTAGGTTATTTAAAATCGTTTTTTATGACGGAGTGACTATCCTTACCACGTCATTTTATTTATATTTTGATATTCGGTATCTGTTTGCCGTTGCTGACACACCTTTTGTAGTCATTGGGTTCCGCCGCAACGCGCGGGCGGAAAATAACTAGTTCAATTAATAATAATTCGTTAACTCATATTTTATAACACATATGCTCCACACGTGATAAACTATAATTAACTGTTATTTTGCACCAAATTACTAAAAACTAATGGTCAACTCATATTTAAATAACCAAATTGCAAGTTTTCGTTTACTATTCTTCCATATGTTCACATTGTTTGAAGCAAATAATTATTTCCCCCTTTTAAAGAAATAGGAAAAATTCAACTTGAGTTGCTATCTTAACTAATCATCTACAAAACGTGTTTGGCCTAGCGGAAATGAGCTCTAAAACAGGTTCGAGCTCGATTTTGTTTAAGCTTGACTTGATTAAAGCGTTTAAAAAGTTGTTTCAAGACGAGTGTTTCGGTTCATTTTCACCAATATATAGAATGGCGATATGTTGTGAACCGAAATAATATCTATATTTATATAAGAGGTAATTACGTTTTCCGTCCCTACGGTTTATTGAAAATTCAATTACAGTTCATTAGTATAAGAATTGCCAAAACAGTACAAGGACTTCCACTTTTGTAACAATTACAGTCCACCCTCACTAACCCTACAATTAGTCTGTTAGTTTATCTGAAATGACCAAAATGCTCATGTTATTAAAACTAAAGTATAAATAATTATAGAGTCAATTACGCTTTTCGTCCCTGTTGTTTGTAAAAAATAACTATTACAGTCTATTAGTTTAAAAATTTTCAAAACAATACGAGTACTTTCAAAACTTTCACCTTCAAATCACCAACAATGATGGTTAACAGGTTCATCTATCTAATATCCTTCACTCTCTCTATTTCTTCAGATTCTGAAAGAACATCACCTGCTTCGGCTTCACACCTTGTCCACTTTATCCATCTTCATCATCTCACACTACCACCATCTAAACCCACCTCCGGCGACCCACCCATCCCCCCTCCGCTGCTAAAACCACCACCACACATACATACATATCTGAATCCACCACCCAATCTGCCCACCACCATCATCAAACTACCACCCACCCCTACCCCTACACTCCATGGTCATCCTCTTCAAACAAATCATCAGCCAACTCCTTTTCTAGCGATGAATTCGACCACCTCCGACCACTACACAAGGCATCGCCCAGACTTCATCTCCTCCCCTCAAGTTTTTCGGGTAGGCCACGGGCTTTCCTACTAACGTCAATTGTGAGGGGGGGGGGGGGGATTAGGTGGACGATGATTTCGGTTGTGATGGGGGAAATTAGGTGGCCGACAGTTTCGATTCTGGTGTAACCGGTTGACGGATACAGATTTGATGCCGATGGAGGTGACGGATGAGATCCGGTTGACGGTGATACAACGGAGGTGAGTGCTGGTGAAACTGAGTCGTCGGAACAGAGTTGTCGAGCCAAGCAAGTGATGTTTCAGCTGGATCTAAAGAAAAAGGGAAAGTGCAGAGTAGAGTGAAGGATAGTAAATAGATGAAACTGTTAACTGCCATTGTCGGTGAGTTGAAGGTGGAAGTTGTGAAAGTATTGATACTATTTTGGCTATTTTAAACTAGTGGACTGTAACGGTTATTTTTCAACAAACCAGAAGGACAAAAAACGTAACAAACTTTCTTTATTTATATTTTAATTTTAATAACATGGCATTATGGTCATTCCAAATAAACTAACAAAATAGTTGGACGGGGTTAGTGAGGGTGGACTGTATTTGTTACAAAAGTGAAAGTTCTGGTACTGCTTTGACAATTTTTAAACTAATGGACTGTAACGGTTATTTTAAACAAACCACATGAACGTAATTAACTCTTTATAAAACTATATTTTTTAAAGATAAAAGTAATGTCTCCAAAATATACCCACGGACCAATAAAATTATTTTCTCTGCTCATGGAGACTCGCCGGAAACCTATTCCGGAGAGTATTCAACGTCGGATTCTAAAGCTTTTCGTGACTAACATTCCTGAGGGAGGCAGCGGAGCAGATTTGGCTTCTTTTGTTCGTCCGTTTGGCCAAATATTCGATCTATATATTGCCAGAAAAAGGGATAAAAATGGCAATCGTTTCGGTTTTATTTCGATGCTGGATATCAAAGATAAAGACGATCTTCTAAGGAATTTGAGAAACATTCGTATGGGTAATTGCAAACTGTGGTTCAACATTGCAAGGTTTGTGCTTGAAGATGGAGAGATTAATAGTTTCAAAGAAGATAGACCGGTAAGGGACGATGGTAGAAACAAACGCCCTGTTGAAGATAAAGGCAAGACAGAGATCAAGATTGGTACGTCTAACGTGGGGGATAGATCTTTTAAAGATATGTTGGTTGGGAAATCCATTTATGTGGATAGTAATGTCAATGGTTTTTCATCCATGCATGGCCATGCAGTCGTGGCAAGATTCACTAGTTTATCGGCTTTGAAGAATGTTAAGTTTTTTTTACATGATTTGGGTTTTCAGGCTGTTAATATCCAGTATTTAAGGGGGGTGGAGGTTCTTATTTCGTTTAGCGACGCTACGAAGGCTTTCGACTTCGTGCAAGCTGCCGTGCTACATAATGATAGATTCACTAATATTGCTTTATGGGAGGGACAGTCTTTAGGTTTTGAAAGATTAGCCTGGTTAAAAGTCCAAGGAATCCCTCTGCACTTGTTAACTAATGAAATTATTGATTCGGTTGGAGGCCTCTTCGGCAGGATAGTTCACGGAGCTACTAGATCAGAGAATGATTTGGACCTTTCGGTTGAGTTTGTCGGTGTCCTACTCGGAGATGGTAAACGGATTTCTGAAGAAATAGTGATTAACTGGAGAGATAGAAAATTCCGTGTATGGGTCTCGGAGGAGCATGGTGCTTGGATTCCAGAGTTCTTGGAGCCGGAATTTGAGAGTAGTCCAGTGGAGGAGGAGGATATGGATGCGGAGGTTAATGTCGAACAGTCGCCGGAAAAAGAAGTTGATAACCACGTCGGAGTTGATAATTTTGAAGATGTCGGAAGTGAAGACGAAAATATCGACGATTCAAGTGATTGCGAAACTGACGGGGATGATATTAATTGCATTGATGATTCTCAATCAATGCCATTGAATGTTAATAAGGATATTTCGGAAGATGCTAATGATGATTTTATTCCTGGGATAGACTTTCCTTTTGAAGCTGAGGAAGTCAATGGGGAGATTTCGAATGCAGTGGGTCATGTTAATAAAAGAAAGAAATACAAAAAAGCGGATTTGGGCCGGCCCAGTACTGGTTATACTAGTAGTCAAGAAAGTTTGAAATTACTAAAGAAGGCCAAAAATGATGAGGATGTGTTTGGGCTTGACAAGTTATTGGGCTTAAATACTTCTCAGTTGGATAAAATTGGTGATGGGCCTCGTTTTAATACTCTAGAGAGAGATAATAACTTACTGGACCTCAATGACCAACCGGTGGGGTCTAACACTTTGGTAGAAGACACTATTGATCGCGAGTACGTTGATTCTGTCCCTGAGACCAGGGGCGGATTTAGAGGGGTTTACCGGGTTCCCAGGAACCCAGTCGATTTGGAAAAAAAAGTTTTTTTGTAGTGTAAACCTTGTATGATTTGGAAAAGAACTTTTTTTGTAGTGTAAACCTTGTATGATTTGTAAAAAGGAACCCAGTGAAAAAACTGGCTGGATCCGCCACTGCCTGAGACGATTATAGAGGAGGGGGAAGAAGGAATTCGGTTTTTTCAACAACAAGAAGTCAACAAAACAGTTACTCTAGGCGGAAAGCTGGGGGTTAACCACGAAAATTTCACAGAATTGGTTCAGGATTCGATCATTAAAGAGGGCTTACAAACAGGTAATCAATGAATTGCTTGTCTATTAACATAAGAGGGATTGGGGGTCCTGGTAAAGCATGATGGATCAATAAAATTAAGAGTGATAATGGGATATCGTTTATTGGTTTGCAAGAATCGATGAGTAGTAGCGTTAATGTTGGTTTAGTGTCTGGTTATTGGGGTGGATCTGGGTCTGAGTTCGATTGTGTTGATGCGATCGGAAATTCTGGTGGCATTGTTAGCATATGGGATCCAAAATTTTGTCAAAGACAATGTGATAAAAGATAATAACTTCCTTTGTGTCTCGGGTATGCTTACGGATGGGATGTCGCGTTTAAATATGTTAAATGTCTACGCGCCTCAAACAAATGCTGATAAAAGATATCTTTGGGGTCGGATTTTGCATCTTATGAGGTCTTTAGAAGGGTGGTGGATTATTTTTGGCGATTTTAATGCGGTGCGTGATAAGGAAGAAAGAAAGAATTCCATCTTTGATTCAGTTTGCGCCAAGGATTTTAACGCTTTTATTGATGAAGCGGGTCTTCGTGAGTATCAAATGAAAGGCTTGAAGTACACTTGTTTGACGATAAGAAGAGGTATCTATAAAATGAGTCGTATTGATAGATTTCTTGTTTGTGACAGCGTTTTTAATAAATGGCCAAGTGTGTGTGTTAGGGCTTTAAATAAAGACCTTTCGGATCACTCTCCGATTGTCTTTTCGGTTGTTGATACTAACTTTGGTGCCAAGCCCTTTAGGTGGTTTGATTCGTGGTTATCTAGACCGGATTGTGACGATATAGTTAAGTCGGTTTTTGATAAATGGGTTGATAAGGGGCCGTTTGATGTTAACTTGATTTATAAGCTAAAAGAGACTAGACGACAATTAAGTTTGTGGCAGAAAGAGTGGAGCTGTAAAGAGAAAGAGGAAGAATTAGTGTTGCGAAAAGAAAAAGAATCCTTGGAGTTACTAATGGAACAAAAGGATTTAGATGAAGCGGATGTGTGGGTTTGGTCGGAGTGCTCAAAATGTTTTGAGGAGATCAATTTGCGAAGGACTCGAGACTTAAGACAAAAGTCTAGGGTTAAATGGGCATCTTTAGGAGATGAAAATTCGAGTTTCTTCCATAATGTAGTCAATGGGAGAAAGGCTAGAAACGGGATTCCGGGTCTCTCGATTGACGGGAATTGGGTCTCAAAACCCACGCTGGTGAAAAAAGAAATTCTGGTTTTCTTTCGGAAACATTTTAAAGAAGACTATGGTTCGCGGCCTTATTTACTTTGTCTCGGTTTGAAGCAAATCAGTGAAAACGATGGTATTAATCTTGTTTATCCTTTTTCTAGACAAGAGATAAAAGATGCGGCATTTGAGTGTGGTTCGAATAAAGCTCCGGGCCCCGATGGTTTTAATTTTCACTTTGTTAAGCATTATTGGAGTTTGTTGGAGGAGGATTTCTTTCGTATTTTGACCGACTTTCATGAGACAGGTTTCATTAACCCGGGTTGCGCTTCCTCTTTTATTACTTTAATCCCTAAGGTAAAATCGCCTTTAGGGCTTAAAGACTATAGACCCATTACCCTCATTGGGATGATTAGCAAGGTAATTTCCAAAGTCCTGGCTAACCGTCTCAAAAAGGTTATGGGTGGTGTTATCTCGGAGACCCAGTCAGCGTTCCTCTCTGATCGTTTTATTTTAGACGGTCCTCTTGTGATAAATGAAGTTTTAGAGTGGTTAAAGAAGAAGCGGTGAAAGGATTTTTTGTTAAAATTAGACTTTGAGAAAACATATGATAACGTTAATTGGAATTTTTTGTTATCCATTTTGGCGCAAATGGGCTTTCCGGATACTTGGTGCGGGTGGATTAAGGGTATTTTGGTCTCTGCTAGAGCCGCGGTCCTAGTAAATGGCTCTCCTACTTTCGACTTTAAGTGCGAAAAGGGGCTTTGACAAGGTGATCCCATATTGCCTTTCTTGTTTCTTTTTGTGATGGAGGCTTTGTCGTGTATGCTTAAGAAAGCTAAACAAGTTGAAGAGTTCAAAGGAATTACGTTCGATGACCAAAACGGGGAAATCTCTCATCTTTTCTATGCGGATGACGCATTAATTTTGGGAGAATGGTCTAGGGAGAACCTCCAAAACACGGCTAGGATTCTTCGTATTTTTCATCTTTGCTCGGGGCTTCGGATTAACATATCCAAATCCAATTTATTTGGGGTTGGAACTGTAAGTGCCGAGGTGGAAGAGATGTTGGAAGTTTTGGGGTGTCGCAGGGGGGTGTTTCCTTTTGTCTATCTTGGAATTCAAGTGGCCGCGAATATGTCCCGAGTTAAAAATTGGAATCCGGTCATGGATGTCATTAAAAACAGGTTAGTTTCTTGGAAAGCTAGATGTCTCTCGATTGGTGGTCGGTCAGTGCTTATTAAAAGCGTCCTCGAGAGTTTGCCCACATACTACCTATCTCTTTACAAAGCTCCGAAGAAGGTTATTGATAATATTGAAGCCATCATGAGGCACTTTTTATGGGCGGGGTCTAATACGGATAGAAAAATTCCTTGGGTTGCTTGGGACGTTATAACGTCTCCTAAGAAGAACGGAGGGCTAGGGGTGGCTAAGCTACGAGTGGTGAATGACGCCCTTCTCCTCAAGTGGTCTTGGCGCTTTAAAGTTGAAGGTAACAGTTTATGGAAAAATGTTATTCGAATGTGTAATGGGTCTTCTCGCAATTGGTCATGCCTCCCGTGTTCGCACAAGGCTAGTGGGTGTTGGAGAAATATTGCAAAAATTGGAGAGAAGAGGCTGCCTAATGGTGTTTCGCTGCAAGACTTTTTCAGTGTTTCAGTCGATGATGGAGCTGTTATATCTTTCTGGGGTGACACATGGTTACGAGAGCAGCCACTCAGATTTGTATATCCAGCTCTGTTCAGGCTGGAATCGGATAAATGGACTCCTATCAGTAATCGGCTAAGGATAGAGAATGGCGCCAAGGTTGTTTCATGGGCTTGGAGATCAGAACCAACGTCTGTTGAAGCAGTTAATGAGCTATTCAGTCTGTTGGAAGATATTTTTTCTTTTCAGTGGCAGGGTGGAGACGATAAATGGATTTGGAAGGCGGATTCCGAGGGTAGATTTTCGGTTAGTTCAGCGAAAAAGCTCATATACGAAGCTGCGCAGCTGGATTTTTCTCCAACAATCAAATGGAAAGGCTGGGTTCCTTTAAAGTGTAAGATATTGGTTTGGAGAGCGCTTCGCGATCGTCTTCCTACTCGGGTTGAACTTACTAAGAGAGGTGTCCCGGTTATGGAGGACTCGTGTATTCTTTGTGATTCGGCTCAAGAAACGCCTATGCATCTTTTCACCGGTTGTGCTTTTTCTTTAGAATTATGGAGCCGGGTTGGTACGTGGTGTCGTCTGGGACCTTTCTTCGCTTTCGATGTGTTAGATATTCTCAAGTTTGTTGATTCTCAGGCGCTTTCGAAGTCGGAAAAGATAGTATTGAGAGGCATTGTCTTTTCCACTTTTTGGAGCATTTGGATGGAGAGAAACGATCGCAACTTTAGAGGTAAATTTAGACGGCCGATTGAAGTGTTGGAAAATGTGAAGGCGACGTCGTATTTTTGGATCCGTCATAGAGCTAGATTAAAATGTTTCGATTGGAAAAAATGGTGTAATTTCCCTCTCGATTTGATGTAATTTGGTTTGGCCGGGGGTCCTCGCTTTGAGGACCTCTTGTAACACCTGTGTCATTTCAACCATCAAACAAATGCCCAACCAGTGAAATATTGTATTTCATACTTGGGATTTGTAAAAAAATATGTGTATCGTTTACACATATCAATTCTTGTTCGATTTCAAGCTCTAAATCGCTTTCTGGAAGGTTATACGCGCACTAATGCGTAAATATAACCAGTTTAATGCAACGAACACTCCGGAATAGTGAAATAGGCTTAACATACCTTAAATAACCTTTACATAACTTAGAAATAAGTTTTGAAGGCTTTGGTATGACAAAAACAAGTTAATTCGCTTACAGGGACTAAAGTTGACAAACTGCGAAAGTATGCCAATTTGAACTGTAACAGACATTCCGGAACATGACCATAAGTTAAACATACCATATATATCCTTTACATAGCTTAGAAATAGGCTTTGAGGGGTTCGGTGTGCTAAAATAAACTTTTGGGTCATTCAGGGACTAAAAGTGTCAAAAAGTGCACAAGTTTGCATTTTCGCGCATAACTTACGTTCTGAATACATCCGGACATCCAAAAATTTATGTAAGCATGACTATATTATATTTTAGTGTTCGCCATAAGAAAAATCCATTCGTCGCGTCATTTGGATCGTTTTTCGCGCTTATGCGCATTCCGTCGTAATTAAGCGAACATCGCGATCGTACGACCAAACGAACCGACATCCGACATATTTTTGAGCATTTTTTGAGTTCCCTATACTTTAACTTCATTTTAGAGCCTTGAAATGAGGTTAACGGGGTTCAAACGCATCGAAAAAGGCCTTAAACACGTGCAGGGACCATTTCTGCCACTTTTGAAACATTTCTGAAACAGGGAGGTTCTAGCGTAGCGCGACTGCATAGTGCCTTTGCACTAGCGCTACGCGACTGCCTAACCTGACCAGATTAAGTGTATTTGCAATCAGATTTCAGCTGATTAACCACAACCACATGTTTGCAACTTGCTTAATCACTAAGATTAGGAGCATATGTGGCTCCATAACCTTTGTGACAAGTGTACGGCTCGGATCGTGGCACGATATTCAAGAAACGATCCTAGCGGCTCTACTTTATCTATAAATACCCACCCCCCTTTGGCTTAAAAACCCACAAATCTGATTGAAAAGACTCTAAGTTGGAACCTTCGTTTCATACCTGAGCTATTTTGATCTGGGTTAGCATTCGGGGACCCTGGGTAAGTATTCTTTCGTTCTTTTCCTTATTTTACTGCTTTTCGAGTCAGAAAGTCAAACTTTGTTTGACTTTCAGCGTTGACCAGTAATGGTCAATGCGAAGTTCGTTTGAACTTCGCAACGTGAGTGTAATCACGTTGGTCATAGTCCCTTGGGACTATGCCCACTGACTACCACGTTGTCTAGGGTCGTAGGGTAGGCGATCTAATAAATCGCCTATACCTTCAAACCCGACCCAGTTTGGTCGATCATTAGGATCCGACCAAACACTTTAGGTGACCATAGTAGGTAGGGAATAACCTTCCGAGGTTATACCCTATGGTCACATCGTTTAAGTAGTTGTATGATAGGTAGTTTATATGCCTTAGGTAAATTACCAGAATACCCTTTTCATGTATAATTGGTAATTAAGCATATGTAACCTAAACCTTTGTCACATAACTGATTATGTAATATGTTTAGGCATATAACACTTGTCATAGGGCTAGTTAGGCGGTCCGAACGCGTTTCACGCGAACGACGCGTTAAAGTAGCACAAGCTACCTAAACGGGTCGTAATGGGTCGTAGACACTTAGGTTAAGTTTCATTTAGTATGTAGGCTTTGTTAAACCAAAAGACACGAGTCTCTACACTCGTTTGGTTTACAAACCCTAATGCTACCCGATCTTCCGATTTAGGTCCGGTTTATTAATGTAGCTACCTATACTAGGTGCCGTTTGATATCCGCGATCTCTAGCATTGTTTAGTTGTCACTCCAGAACTACTGAGCAATCCCAGGTGAGTACATAGACCCCTCTTTTACTGTTTTCCAAACTGTTTTGGGGTGGAACACATGTGCCTACTTGTTACTTTCATGCTTTCATGTTTTCACATCATATACTACTATGTTCGTTAGTACATTATAGTACATGATTTCATTACATTTCATGCTATGTATGCCCATTGTGTGCGTACTTAGTAAATTGTTTTACATTACATTTCATGCTATGTATGCCCATTGTGTGCGTACTTAGTACATTGTTTTACATTGCTTTTCTGTTGCATATGCTTATCCAGCATATGAACACATTATACTACATATTGAACCATTGTAAACATTTGACTATGTGATCCGTTGATATCTATGAACCGTTGTACCTGTGAACCGTTTGTATCTGTGAACCGTTGTACCTGTGAACCGTTTGTATCTGTGAACCGTTGTATCTGTGAACCGTTTGTAACTGTGAACCGTATTTGACCATACATAAACATTTCTACTATTGTTAAACATTACTTTGGTGGTTTGGTTTGATTAAATGATTAAGTAACGATGTGTGTGTAATATGATACAAGCATGGTGGATACGCCGCTGGTACTTCCTATATATAAGTGTTTGTATGGTATTACATATTGTAGCGTTATTTGAATCATTTCAGTTTGAGACATAGAACATTTTATACAAATAACATACTTTTCACAAGACATTGTTTTACAAACAACTTATCTTATACAAACTCATCTTACATGGTTATTTATTTAACCATACATTATTTACTTATTTATACATATCATCTGATCTTATCGATTTTCAAATGATTTACAAAACAAAGCAAATTACAAGGTTCATGACTAAACATTTTCTCAAACATAAGTCATGGAACCTATTTTCACAAAACCTATGTATCTCACAGGCATTTTTATGCTGACGTACCTATTTTCACATGTGTTTTTCAGGAGCTGTTGCATAAGATGATCAAGATACATATAGGCAGACTTGCGCTTTAGTGACAATAAAAGATGCAAGACTAGTTAATTATGTTGTTTTTCCTTGTTTGATTAGACATTGTATCACTTTTAATTAATAAAACGAAACTTCAATTGCCATGGATTTGAAACATTAAATTCTGTTACAACACTCCCCGATGTTTCCGCCACGTTTCGTATGTTCTACGTGGTCGGGGTGTGACAGAAAAGATGGTATCAGAGCCAATGGTTATAGGGAATTAGGTTATTAGTAATTAGTAATGCTTTGACCTAGTCTATAACCTTCTTAGGACCCTAACGCGAGTTTACTTGCGTTAAGTCATAAAACAATAATGTCACCTATCCTTAGGCGACGACCACAACAAGAACATAAATCTCAAAACCGCTTTGAAAACTAATCATCTGTTCTAGGATGATTTATTACAAGGTTTTGAACCCTCTGTTATAAGATTTTGAACCCCTTTGAGTTTTCAAAAATCTCGTCAAGGTTTTGGGTTTTAAATAATGTGAACACGTGCAAACTGGAAGGGTGAATGCCTGTATTCTGGGTTTTCTGTCTAGGCAAGCACTTCGTATACATCTCATCAGACGCGAGACCAGTTGTGCTTACCTGGGAATTCTTGGGATGAGTGTTCACTTATAGGCGATCATATCTTCGCAATACATTATTTTTGACCCATTTACTTTGATTAGTCACTGTGTGTCGTTTGTTTACCTTGTGGTAACAAACAAATGACCACTATCCTTGCTTTCATCAGAATTGTTTCATCTCATTCTTTTCGTCTAATCCTCTCACTCGTTTCATTTCATGTTTCCTCTTTTAGAATGCCTCCTCGACGCGAAAGCCAGATAGCGACTGCCGAATTGGCAGAAATCATTGCGCAGCAAATGGCTGCTCAATTCCCAAACCTCTTTGCTCAATGGAATCAAGCCAACAACAACAACAATGGTCCATGCAATTTCAAGAGTTTTAACTCGGCGAAACCACTCAAGTTTAGTGGTTCTGAGGGAGCGACTGGGCTTCTTCAATGGTTCGAGAGCATTGAGAATACTTTCCGCCATGTGCAGTGTCCTGACAATCGCAAGGTCGAGTTTGCTTCGAGTGTGTTCCAGAAGAGAGCCCTTACGTGGTGGAATGGGGTTATGAGAGATCGTGGTGCAGAAGTTGCTCTAGCACAGACATGGGCCGAACTTAGGGCTCTCATGATGAAGGAGTTTTGTCCTCGTCACGAGATCAGGGCTTTGGAAAGGGAATTTGATGATCTTAAGCAAGACAGCGGTGAGCATCGAGCCTACACGGACCGTTATGAGGAGTTAAGTCTGTTATGCCCAAACATGGTCACGCCTTTGGATAAGGCGATCGAAAAGTACATTGATGGCCTTCCCGACTCAATACAAGACATTTTGACTGGTAGCAACCCTACTACTGTTAGGCAGGCCATTGAGTTATCTGCAACCTTGACTGAATCGCAGATCAGGAAACGTAAGCTTTTCCGAAAGGGTGACAAGAAACTGGTCGAGGAATCGAAACCAATCGAGGAATCAAAGACCATGGATGAACAGACTGGATCCTCTAAGAAGTCAAAGAAGCGAAAGGCTTCTCAGAACTTCGCCGTGGTCGCTCACAATGATCAAGCCGTCCCCAACCAACCAGCTCAACCCCCTGCCAGGAAACCCTACAAAGGAACTGCACCCATGTGCAACCAATGTGGCCTACATCATCATGCTGGTGTGAAGTGCCGCACATGCCAAGTTTGCGGACTTATAGGTCATACAGCGAGGGTTTGCCCAACAGCAGCAGCACCAAATCAGATTAACAACAATCCTGCTCAAGCTCGTTTCCCACTGGGATCTTGCTACAACTGTGGCGAGATGGGCCATTTTAGTAGAAATTGCCCAAGACTTGCTGATGCAAATCCAGCGCAGGGATGAGTATCTGACCGACAGAAGATAACGCTGTTTAGAAAATAATCGAGCCTTGTGTATTATTTTCTTTTATCACAATCTATGAAACAGTTGTTGTTATTGTTGTTTATAAATAAATCTTTCATTTACATTTCAATATGTTTATGTGGTTGCATGTATAAACATATCCCCTACAATACCGACAATCAAGGAACCGCATTCCTTGAAGAACAGACTACTTCCAAATTTCTTCCCTTGTATAATCTCTTACGTTTCCACGAAAATCCTAAGTACCCGTTTCTTCCAAGAGAAACGATGTACGAGGCGCCAAGTTAATGGCAATCAATAACAAGAAAATAACAATTAAACAATTATGTGGTTATGTGCTTATGTGTTATCCTTTATGTGTCATGTGATCCAATTTATGTTATTCAAATCCTCGTAAAATCTTACATATCTTTGTGCAAGAGATTCATAATAGGATACCCAAAGGTACTACTTAAACCCTTAATGGACTTCTACGTTGTAGTTAAAGTCCCTTAGATTATAATGTACTACCTCAAAATTTGACCCCTTTAGTGGTCTAGTTAAACAGATTGATCCAAAAATCTGGTTAGGGATATCATGTGATGATATAGCTGAAAGGACTCCTTAGTGGCCTAATTAAGAAGATCCTCTGTTGATCTAATTAAAAGGACCCTATGGTAGTCTAGTCACTCTCATCTCAGGTTTGATATCTTTCCCCACAACATTCCAAAATAAACTGTGCGGACTGTGCAAGGAATTACGTAATTATGGATGCATACATAATTATGGAATTTAGTGCACATAAATCACAGCAAGATCTATCATGTATCAAGAGTTAACCCTATTCATTTCCAATTCTGATGAAGCATCCGTTGAGGAAAAATGAACTAGCTATTCATTTTTCACTTCTGAAGAATATCCGTTGAGGAAATGAATATCCGTTGTTTATCTTTTCATTTCCATTCTGAAGAATAACCGTTGAGGAAAATGAATTATCCATTCATTTTCGTTCTAAAGAATATCCGTTGAGGAAATGAATATCCGTTGTGAAATCCTTCATTTCCAACTCTGAGGAAGCAACCGTTGAAAATGACTCCGTTAGTTCATTTTCGTTTCTGAAGATTTATCCGTTGAGGAAATGAATATCCGTTGTGTAATCCTTCATTTCCAACTCTGAGGAAGCAACCGTTGAAAATGACTCCGTTAGTTCATTTTCGTTTCTGAAGATTTATCCGTTGAGGAAATGAATATCCGTTGTGTAATCCTTCATTTCCAACTCTGAGGAAGCAACCGTTGAAAATGACTCCGTTAGTTCATTTTCGTTTCTGAAGATTTATCCGTTGAGGAAATGAATATCCGTTGTGTAATCCTTCATTTCCAACTCTGAGGAAATAACCGTTGAAAATGACTCCGTTAGTTCATTTTCGTTTCTGAAGATTTATCCGTTGAGGAAATGAATATCCGTTGATTTTTCTTTCATTTCAAATTCTGAAGAACAAACCGTTGAGGAAAATGACCCCGTTTGTTCATTTTCGTTCTGAAGAATATCCGTTGAGAGAAATGAATATCCGTTGATTTTTCTTTCATTTCAAATTCTGAAGAACAAACCGTTGAGGAAAATGACCCCGTTTGTTCATTTTCGTTCTGAAGAATATCCGTTGAGAGAAATGAATATCCGTTGATTTTTCTTTCATTTCAAATTCTGAAGAACAAACCGTTGAGGAAAATGACCCCGTTTGTTCATTTTCGTTCTGAAGAATATCCGTTGAGAGAAATGAATATCCGTTGATTTTTTTCTTTCATTTCAACTTCTGAAGAACAAACCGTTGAGGAAAATGACCCCGTTTGTTCATTTTCGTTCTGAAGAATATCCGTTGAGAGAAATGAATATCCGTGGATTATTCCTTCATTCCCATTTCTGGCAAAGAATCCGTTGAGAAAGAATGAATCATCCATTCATTTTCACTTCTGAAGAATATCCGTTGAGGGAAATGTATATCCGTTTAGTTAATTCCTTTATTCTCCATTTCCGAAGAACCGTTGAAGAAAATGACTCTGTTCGTTCATTTTCGCTTCTGAAAAATATCCGTTGAGGAAAATAATCAGATTATGCTTTACATATCTTTGATGACTATTTGAAACAAAGTCATAGACAGACTCCTACGAATTAATTTCGGGACGAAATTTCCTAAAGTAGGGGAGACTGTAACACCTGTGTCATTTCAACCATCAAACAAATGCCCAACCAGTGAAATATTGTATTTCATACTTGGGATTTGTAAAAAAATATGTGTATCGTTTACACATATCAATTCTTGTTCGATTTCAAGCTCTAAATCGCTTTCTGGAAGGTTATACGCGCACTAATGCGTAAATATAACCAGTTTAATGCAACGAACACTCCGGAATAGTGAAATAGGCTTAACATACCTTAAATAACCTTTACATAACTTAGAAATAAGTTTTGAAGGCTTTGGTATGACAAAAACAAGTTAATTCGCTTACAGGGACTAAAGTTGACAAACTGCGAAAGTATGCCAATTTGAACTGTAACAGACATTCCGGAACATGACCATAAGTTAAACATACCATATATATCCTTTACATAGCTTAGAAATAGGCTTTGAGGGGTTCGGTGTGCTAAAATAAACTTTTGGGTCATTCAGGGACTAAAAGTGTCAAAAAGTGCACAAGTTTGCATTTTCGCGCATAACTTACGTTCTGAATACATCCAAAAATTTATGTAAGCATGACTATATTATATTTTAGTGTTCGCCATAAGAAAAATCCATTCGTCGCGTCATTTGGATCGTTTTTCGCGCTTATGCGCATTCCGTCGTAATTAAGCGAACATCGCGATCGTACGACCAAACGAACCGACATCCGACATATTTTTGAGCATGTTTTGAGTTCCCTATACTTTAACTTCATTTTAGAGCCTTGAAATGAGGTTAACGGGGTTCAAACGCATCGAAAAAGGCCTTAAACACGTGCAAGGACCATTTCTGCCACTTTTGAAACATTTCTGAAACAGGGAGGTTCTAGCGTAGCGCGACTGCATAGTGCCTTTGCACTAGCGCTACGCGACTGCCTAACCTGACCAGATTAAGTGTATTTGCAATCAGATTTCAGCTGATTAACCACAACCACATGTTTGCAACTTGCTTAATCACTAAGATTAGGAGCATATGTGGCTCCATAACCTTTGTGACAAGTGTACGGCTCGGATCGTGGCACGATATTCAAGAAACGATCCTAGCGGCTCTACTTTATCTATAAATACCCACCCCCCTTTGGCTTAAAAACCCACAAATCTGATTGAAAAGACTCTAAGTTGGAACCTTCGTTTCATACCTGAGCTATTTTGATCTGGGTTAGCATTCGGGGACCCTGGGTAAGTATTCTTTCGTTCTTTTCCTTATTTTACTGCTTTTCGAGTCAGAAAGTCAAACTTTGTTTGACTTTCAGCGTTGACCAGTAATGGTCAATGCGAAGATCGTTTGAACTTCGCAACGTGAGTGTAATCACGTTGGTCATAGTCCTTTGGGACTATGCCCACTGACTACCACGTTGTCTAGGGTCGTAGGGTAGGCGATCTAATAAATCGCCTATACCTTCGAACCCGACCCAGTTTGGTCGATCATTAGGATCCGACCAAACACTTTAGGTGACCATAGTAGGTAGGGAATAACCTTCCGAGGTTATACCCTATGGTCACATCGTTTAAGTAGTTGTATGATAGGTAGTTTATATGCCTTAGGTAAATTACCAGAATACCCTTTTCATGTATAATTGGTAATTAAGCATATGTAACCTAAACCTTTGTCACATAACTGATTATGTAATATGTTTAGGCATATAACACTTGTCATAGGGCTAGTTAGGCGGTCCGAACGCGTTTCACGCGAACGACGCGTTAAAGTAGCACAAGCTACCTAAACGGGTCGTAATGGGTCGTAGACACTTAGATTAAGTTTCATTTAGTATGTAGGCTTTGTTAAACCAAAAGACACGAGTCTCTACACTCGTTTGGTTTACAAACCCTAATGCTACCCGATCTTCCGATTTAGGTCCGGTTTATTAATGTAGCTACCTATACTAGGTGCCGTTTGATATCCGCGATCTCTAGCATTGTTTAGTTGTCACTCCAGAACTACTGAGCAATCCCAGGTGAGTACATAGACCCCTCTTTTACTGTTTTCCAAACTGTTTTGGGGTGGAACACATGTGCCTACTTGTTACTTTCATGCTTTCATGTTTTCACATCATATACTACTATGTTCGTTAGTACATTATAGTACATGATTTCATTACATTTCATGCTATGTATGCCCATTGTGTGCGTACTTAGTACATTGTTTTACATTACATTTCATGCTATGTATGCCCATTGTGTGCGTACTTAGTACATTGTTTTACATTGCTTTTCTGTTGCATATGCTTATCCAGCATATGAACACATTATACTACATATTGAACCGTTGTAAACATTTGACTATGTGATCCGTTGATATCTATGAACCGTTGTACCTGTGAACCGTTTGTATCTGTGAACCGTTGTACCTGTGAACCGTTTGTATCTGTGAACCGTTGTATCTGTGAACCGTTTGTAACTGTGAACCGTATTTGACCATACATAAACATTTCTACTATTGTTAAACATTACTTTGGTGGTTTGGTTTGATTAAATGATTAAGTAACGATGCGTGTGTAATATGATACAAGCATGGTGGATACGCCGCTGGTACTTCCTATATATAAGTGTTTGTATGGTATTACATATTGTAGCGTTATTTGAATCATTTCAGTTTGAGACATAGAACATTTTATACAAATAACATACTTTTCACAAGACATTGTTTTACAAACAACTTATCTTATACAAACTCATCTTACATGGTTATTTATTTAACCATACATTATTTACTTATTTATACATATCATCTGATCTTATCGATTTTCAAATGATTTACAAAACAAAGCAAATTACAAGGTTCATGACTAAACATTTTCTCAAACATAAGTCATGGAACCTATTTTCACAAAACCTATGTATCTCACAGGCATTTTTATGCTGACGTACCTATTTTCACATGTGTTTTTCAGGAGCTGTTGCATAAGATGATCAAGATACATATAGGCAGACTTGGGCTTTAGTGACAATAAAAGATGCAAGACTAGTTAATTATGTTGTTTTTCCTTGTTTGATTAGACATTGTATCACTTTTAATTAATAAAACGAAACTTCAATTGCCATGGATTTGAAACATTAAATTCTGTTACAACACTCCCCGATGTTTCCGCCACGTTTCGTATGTTCTACGTGGTCGGGGTGTGACACCTCTTTTGGCGTTTTTTTATGATTTTAACCTTAAAAAAAAATGTCTCCAAAATATTTAATTGGAACACTCATGGTTAGATCTGAATTGGAATGTTGTTGAATAAGACTATAAGAGACGGAAATAAACAAGTAATCTTGTTAGAAAGGTTATATTAAATAGGGAAAAGATAAAATAGGAAGATTAATTTCGCTAGGAAGGATAGGAAGCAATAAGAGGATGACATGTGGCAACATTTAAAATAAAGCAAAAGGGTATTTTAGTCAATCCAACCCTTTCTTCTTCCTTTTTCAAAACCCAGTAACTTCAAAACCCACCATTTTCAAAACCCACCATCTTCAACCATTTCTTCACTTTCTATCTCAATAATCACTACATTATAGTGCGATTTTCATCACCAATCAATGATTCAAACCCCCGATCAACGTGTTCTTCAGTTTTTTTTGAAGAAAACCCAGTTTAATTTCATACAAAATCTCGTTTTTTCCGGTGATTTTGAAGATAATCACTAGATTTGTTCGATTCAATCGCTGATAAGTGTTTCTATCATTTCAAATTTCGTCAATTGATGAAGAAACCGGCTTCGATCTATGTAAGAAATTCTCTAATTTCATTTTCACGATCTGGGTTTTTATTTAATCATTGCGTTTTACGATCTTGGCGGGGGTCCGGGGGCGGTCGCCCCCGGTAGCGGGGTCACAGGGGCGGCAGCCCCTGGCGGGGTCCAAGGGGCAGAGCCCCTGGCTGGGGTTGAGCTGCACTAAAAACGCATCAGAAAAATTAATTTTCCAGAAATTGGCTCATTTCGAAGACAGTAATTCGTAGACAATTCAGACAGTTCACAGACAATTCACAAACAGTTCAGAAACAGTTTTATGTGTCCATTGCGTTTTAGAAATAAGAGAGTTTTATGTGTTTTCTGGCTATTGCGTTTTAGAAAAAAACACATTTTTGAGTATCTTTAGTCATTGCGTTTTAGGTTAAACACATTTTTGAAGTGTTTTTAGTCATTGCGTTTTAGGTAAAACACATTTTTAGGTGTTTTCAGTCCATTGCGTTTTACAGAGAACACTTTCTTTTGTTTTTTTAGGTCATTGCGTTTTAGAAATGAGACATTTTTAAGTGTTTTCTGGCCATTGCGTTTTACAAATAAAACATTTCTTTGTGTTTTCTGGCCATTGCGTTTTACAAATAAGACATTTCTTTGTGTTTTTTGTGCATTGCGTTTTAGGTAAAACACTTTTTTATGTGTTTTCAGTTTATTGCGTTTTAGAAATAAGACATTTCTTTGTGTTTTCTGGCCATTGCATTTTACAAATAAGTCATTTCTTTGTGTTTTTTGTGCATTGCGTTTTAGAAAAATGTCATTTTTTAGGTTTTTTTTTCATTGCGTTTTACGTAACTGGTGGTTTTTCTATTGCGTTTTACACAACTGGGTTTAAATTTTTTTTTAAATATAGCAATAGTATACTCGTTTTAAAGATAAAAAAACGCTCGTTTTTTTGGTGCAATTTTTATAAAAAAATAATGTCGTATGAAAGAGTTATTAACGTTTAAAAAATGGGGGGGGGGGGGGAATTGGAGGAGAGAGAAACTATTGGCTTGGATTGACTAGAATCCCCTTCAACAAACTCACGCGCCTCTTTTCTTCTTTTTCAATTTCCCTGATTTAATCTTAGCCCTTGATTAACTAAATGGATGGTCAAGATCACTTCCTAGCCAAATTAACTTCCTATTGTATCTCCACACATATTAAATATTCAATTGATTATATATTATCATGAAGTTAGTTTATTTAAGGATAACCAAATCTTTTAGGGTATTGGATGGTTTTGGATTCTAGAAGAAAAAGCCACATGTAGATGGACGAAAGTTGTTCAAACAAATTAAATGTATTGGATGGTTTTGGATTCTAGAAAAAAAGGCATGTAGATGGACTAAAGTTGTTCAAACAAAGGAAAAGTAACCTCCTTTAGGGTAATATAGATGGAAACAATCAGTTAAGTTATCACTTAATTGGTTATTAGTTAATTTGTTATGTCACATATTAAAACTGAAATGAATCACAGTTTTTTTGATAACTTGTTATGTTTTAACCGAACCATTAGTTCATTATTTGGTCCGGTTATATTAGTTAATTTGGTTATGCTTTGATTAATTCGATTATTTGCTTACCAATAATTTAGTTTGTATCAAAAATTTAATTTTTGAACATTTGATATAATTTTACAGTATACAAATAATACAACAATGACTAGATTTTTTTTTTCTGAATGGATATCGGCTTACTTGTTAACTTATAAAAGTGGTTAAATCTTTTTTCCTAGAAAGAACTCATGTCCTCCATATTATCGTATTATAAAGATGAAATTATTGACAATGAAGACACATATATTATATCGACAAGTTATGTAAAGACAAACAACAAAACAATATAAATAACTATATAAAAAGAAAAAAACAAGTTACAATTGGTGTAGATCAGGGTTGGTATTCGGGTTTTTGAGTTTTGAAAGTCTAACCAAATTCCAAAACCCGACCCTTATAAATATTGGGTTAATCAGTTTTCGGGTATTCAGGTAACGAGTTTCTTCGCGTATACCTGAGTATCAAGTTAATCGGGTATGGGTAAAATCGACCGGTCTAATATAAACACACAAATATGAATATTCTTAAAATCAAGTAATCTTGAAATAGGGTGATTACATGGGTACTTTATTAAACTCTCACAAATGGAGTTGATGCACTTGGAGATTTGCCCTGAACAACAACTCCATCTCAATCTGTGAAAAAGTTTAAAAAAAAAAAACTCTTGTATAATCACTGTTTCAAAACTAACGATATCTAAAACAAATAACAACCAGCAAATAAAGTAACGTTAGCGAAGTAATTTTCAGGTACAGGTTGGACAGTCCGCTCCTGTTGTTCATGACAATCATGCAACCGGTTTCTTGATCTACCCAAAGCCGCCTGGCGCGTGTCATGCACCTCCACACAAGCGCCGAGAACGACTATAAAGTGGAAATCTTTGTGGTATTGCACTCAGAGTTCACTTTTGCTTTGAGTTTAGAGAGTGAATCCGACAAGAAGTGGAAGATTCGTTCCCTCAACATTGGGCGGTTTGGTCGATTGATGTTAAATATCAGAGTAGACTAGATTGATATTAAAAAAAGTACCGATCCACGCCCTTTTCTCGCAACCTGACCCTCTGTTTTCGGTTAGAGTTACTGTCTATGATGGATAGCCACGAAACCATATATCTCACTACTACGCCGTTTGAATGTTTGCACACCATCACCACTTCTCGCAACTCATGCCATGGTTGTACACAAGGTATGGCTGAGTACTCCCCGAGTACTCGCTACAAGGTAGGCTGTCTAGGCCCGAGTACTCTCCGCCTAGGCTAAGTAATTCCCGAGTACTCTCAACTCTGATTAGGGAGCGCCTCACGACTTTTACGACTATGTTTGCTGCAGTACCGCAACAACCATTTTCGGTTCACCACATCATAGATAAGCTTCAGCGCCTATTATTTCATAAAACAGGTAACAAAACCATTACTAAAATTCGTTATGATTTTGTTTTTTATTTTGTAAAACACTAACCAAATATTTCAAATTTCCAGTAATGTTATGAAAGTTTTTTTTTTCCCCATTTACCAGTAATGTTATGAAAGTTTTTTTTTTCCCATTTAAAGTCACCCAACTATAATTATATATTACAGTGTTGTGTAATTTTACATGTCTCTTAACTCTCTACAACTACAACCCTTAGATCCTTTATATTTGTAAGAATAAAGATGAATATAAAACTCTAGTTATAACTTATAAGGGTATACAGCAAAGTAAAAAAAAAAAAAAATACCAAATTCATAAATTCATGGAAATTAATACAAACCTTTAGTAAAGTTCATTCCCTAAAAGTAAATAAATTTAAAGAAATACATTTAATGTATTAAATTATTCATTAACAATACTTATGAATTCTTCATCCGATTCAAAAGCGGCCATGTTTTCAGGCAACAAACAGACTTCCAAATCAATGCTTCCTCTGCCCTCTCGTCCAGGATACGAAGTCACCTTCCCGTCAAACTTATTAGCATACCCACTCAAAACCGCCAATGCTTTCCCCAATCCAAATTCGTTTCCATACATGTCAAATCGGGGCGAACTCCCCATATGTACACTATTTTTGTCAAAATGCACACTCGGATTTACAACAAATGGGCTCTTCATCCACGCCTCCATCAATTCCTTAATGTATTTATCACCATGGCTCGCTACCGCTTCGTGCAACCGCAATGCGGCCCACCCGACACCATGATCAAGCAACTCCCCGGCCGTTGTTATTGCCTTCACCGTCTGAATCATATTACCTGTAGTCTGATAGACCCCGGTTAGGCTGATTTGTATTCATCTCAAATTAACTTTTTTATATATAGATACACACACCCACTAGGGGTGTTGATTGGGTATGTTTTCCTGTTGATAAAAGTACTATATAAAAGTAGTTAGAATATTTTTTCTTTTTTTTTTTAACGGCGATTGACTCCAACAGTCGAGAGGATCACACCCACATTGCATGGGTCCTAGTCCCCCTCGGGCGAGGCATCCGAGGTTGACCATAGGCGCTCCACGAGAAACTTTCCAACCGACAGCCACTTGACTGTCGTTGCAGCCTCCGCACTCAAGAGCCGGAGTAACCACGCTGTAATAGAAAACTCGTGTGCGGCTCAAGACTCGAACCCGGGCTATAACGCACTCAAGGCTCTAATCCATCATTGTCATGACCCCTCAACAAGTTTGGGGTCATTTTCCCCCAAAATGCAAGGGGTGGGGATCGAACCCGGGTCTCCAAGGAAACCCAAAGTTCTTTCCACCACTCCACTACAAGTGGGGGATATAGAATATTTTTTCTTGAAAGAAC